>QANX01003954.1:0-84890 GCA_003254975.1 Ochetophila trinervis
TATATCAATGAATTAAACAGGTTTATTTATATGATAAGGAAATGAATTCTAATCCAAAAATTACTCTACAAGCAAAGATGAAGTTATAAATGATCCAAGAATGATCGCTGAAAAAATAGATTGTAGTAGTGTTGATTCTTTTCGAAAACTTATGAGATAACCAACTAGAACTCTTTGTGCTTCAGCCCTTTCCAGGGGTACATGTTCACAATTTTAAAAATGTACAATAAAAATGTCACAGCAAAAAATTAAATTTTTTAAAATGAATATAACACTTATTCAATTGATGCTTATAAAATGACATCAAATAAGAACTTATGTATATATTCTCAAGCTCAACCATCAACATACAATAGTTATACATAGAGTCAACTAATATCATATACATATCAGAGGAGCTGCTGAATTTCTGTCAGTTAAGGGAGACAAATAAGAACAAGGAATGGCAACCTCCTCCAACCGGTTGGATCAAGATCAATACAGATGCAGCTTTTAAAGAAGGGCAGGCAGCATTGGCAATGGTGGCAAGAGATGATAAAGAAGAAATGATCCTCATGAGGACTAAGATTTTGGGATGTAAAAATAGCTGGTGTGCTGAGCTCTCAGCGATGGAATGGGCAACCAGTATTGCAATAGAGAAAGGGTGGAATAAGGTGATGTGGTCCTCTGATTTTAAAGGTATGGTTGATTTGATAAATGCTGTTGAAAATTCTGATGCTTGGGATCTATACAATGATATCGTGCTTATTAGAGAGAGAAGTATAAATTTAAGTTGGACTTTTGAATGACATCCTAGATCTACTAACCAGGCAGCAGATGCTCTGGCTAACTTTTCTTTTGTTAATAAGTCTGATTGTATTTTTGATTGCTTTGACTTGGATCTCCTTCCTCATAACTTGAAATTGATTATGTTCAATGACAAGAGGAGGGAGTTTGCTTTGTAACCCTCCTTCTGTGAGGTCTTTTTGTGCTATAAATGCAACTTTTAAAAAAAAAAAAAAAAAAAAAATATCATATACATATCATGACTATCAACAAAGACAATTACATGTAATTTTATATCTATATGATTGACATATTAACAAATACATGAAAAACTAATCAAGAAAATTCATTTTTTTATCAATATTTTTTCAATATACTGTTAAAAATGAGGATAAAAAAGTGAGCAAAAAGTTTCAACAACCAAAAAATTATATGTGGTATTGAATAATATTTAAATAATTATGTATTTTTATTATTATTCTAATTAATGAATAATTTATTACGTAATATATTATTTTTTATTATTGTCAACAAGTGTTATATGTCTCTTGATATGAGAAATATAATTTTCACTCAATATTTTTTCAATTTTTATAGTTAAATTGATAAAGTATCTAATAAATAAGCATATCCTAAAGTTTAATAAAAAATTTCTATATTTTTCTATAAATTTCTGTCATTTCTTTTATTTTTTTATCGATATCGATATTTCTGTATTTTTTACTTTCGATATTTTCATCGATACTGATATTTTTATCATTGATTGCACCTCATTTCCTTTGTTTTAATTAGCAATTAACTTGATGATAGAAAATAATAAGAATAATTATAATAATAATAATAATAATAATAATAATAATAATCTGGCATTAATTTGGTTTTTTTTTTTTCCCACTTCTTTTTATGGACTATTCAACGTTTGATATTATATTATTAACCTCATTTCCATTCGGGTATTTAAAGTCTAGGCAATGTTTATTTTTACTTTGAATTTGACTTGTGATTGTATATTGAATAATTAAATTCGTTATTCTATTTGCCAAAGAATTTAAGGCTAAATTGAACAATCATTGAAGTATTGGGAGTTTTAATTAGCAGCCAAGAGGTAAGCAGTCTATGAATTTGACTAAAATTGTAGTCTCGTTTAGACAGCTCAAAGTGCACGGGTTTCTTATATAAAGAGACACAAGTGGACCCCAATTTTATCTCTATTTTTTTAGGCAATTTGCAAATTTATAAACTTCACTCTCAAATTATTAAAAAACAATTGTTATACCACACAAAAAGCTCTGGATATTTGCATAATTTAAATACAATATGTTGTCTTTTTCTCAACAAAAAAAATAAAATAAGGGAAAATAGAAGAATGTTGAAAATATTGTCTTATTGACTGCATTTGGTCCATTACGAGTCTATGACGCAGTATCTTCCATATCTTTTTATCTTGTGTTACTTATTTCCATTTGATAATTAATTAGATTAGATGTTGATATTAAGTTTCTTTAATTGCGTAAGCCGCTTTTGGTGTGACTTTTTGTTTGTTTGTTTTTTTCTTTTCTGATTATATTAAATTTGCATATTAAATGATAATCTGTTAGAAATTCATGGGGATTATTGGCACATACGATTTAATTACAACTTTATTTGCTAAACTATTTTAATATTTGGAAGTAGTAGGTAAACACCACTAAAAAAATTTACTCACACAAAAAAAGGGGAAGAATATTACAATTTTTTAAACACTTTTATCCTCCTGAACCGTCCATATGGCAATGAACTATAATGTTAACTCCTAAATCTTATAGCTTGGATTGATCTTATTCAAAAATAAAAATAATAATAAATTTGGAGTGATTTTCTGGATTGAACTAGACTAAAATATTGCAAATTTTGCCCAATTATATTGGGCTAAATTTAAAAAACTCTAACTTTATTAGGCTAAATTTAAAATATTCAAATTCAATCTTGAAACTCAAACATGTACTAGTGTTAATTCAGATCCTATGCAATAGATAAATCTCTCAACTTTTTCAGATCTTATGTAAGAGATAAATCTCTCAACTTAATTTAGTATTAATAATGCTACACCCATCAAACTGTTTACAAGTGTTCTTATGGGACATCCTATAGTTGTAAAATAATATTTTCATCCCCTTAATATAAAAAAAAAATAACTATAATAGTATATACAAACGCTACTAGTTGACACAAATGGATTTATTCCTTCTTCTTTTTTTTTTTAAATTACAAATGGATTTATTCAATGATATATGTCCTCAGCAATTATACCCCAAAAGAATATCCACCTAAAATTATTAATAAGTTGAATTACACCACATATCCCATTAAAATCAAACTTTATATTTGTTTGTCTTGGTCCATATAATTTATTCCATAAAATTGTCTTAACCTCCCGCAACTTGAAAGAATTATTTCTTTAATTTATTTTTGTCATTTTATGAACCCACAAATACATACACCCACACACAAAAAATAAAAAATAAAAAATAAATAAAAATTATAAACTCAGTAAGGCAAAGAAAAAAATAAAAGAGGGAGAAAATATATTAAAATATTGGACTAAATGGACTTTAAAACTTTCTAAAATTGAATTTGTTCACATAAAGATTTCTACAATTAATTTGTATAAATTAATACTCTGTAATTTGAAAAAAATTATACTTTTGTCCAATTTAGTTAAAATTAATAAATTCCGTTTGCTTAGAGGTTACATGCATAACATGTTAATATCAAAATTATTTTATTCATTTTTAATTATACCAAAAACTAAAAAAATTAAAAAACAGAAAGAAAAACTATAAATGAATTTCAATTTTCTTTAATTTTTTTAATTTTTAATACAATAAAAAAATAAAAAAAATTAATTTTGAAAATCACGTATTATGCATATAACATATAAGTTGATGTAATTTATTAATTTTAACTAGATTGGATAAATATGTAATTTTTTTCAAATTAAAAAGTATCAATTATACAAATTAATTATAAAAAAATTTATATAAACAAATTAAATTTTAGAAAAAAGTAAAATGCATTAATACCTAAAATATTTATTTTCATGTTTACATCAAATATTTTATAATATCCACAATTTTCAGTTAACTAAACAAATAAAAATTAAAATTTTTTTTTTGTCCTTTCTTAGGTTACAAGGACCCAAAAAAAAAAGAAAAAAAGAAAATCTCCCATTCCAATCTAACATATGCCTAAAAAAAGAAATAAAACTTATGAGCTTGAATATATGGTTAAAAATATAATTAGAAATTTAGAATTAAAAAGCAGAATTAATAATGAAAGCACGTGGTGAAGCAAAACGAGGGGCTTAAAATATTGCTTGCTTTACAAGCCAGCAGCCCGCACAGGCAGCCGATAAGTAATTCCTAGAAAATTCGATCGTAAAGTAAAAGTTCTTGGTGCCAGCCAAAAGGTCCTGTCCGAGTATTTGGGTTTGAAGAATAATCCAGCACCAGCTCAGCTAATTCCAGACGTTGCCAGCGACAAAACTATTGTTAGGAATTGATCATTGGCTTCTTCTTCTGAAGCAATAGAAATGATTACGCAACTGGATTATATTTCAACGCCTTTCAATTTTTAAATTTTGATTTTCCGATACAATAATTAATTAGCTACATTACAAATTCCTTTGACCCAGTCTCACCCATGCCTTTTCTATGTCTTTAATTTATCCAAATTCTATATGCACAATTCACTTTTCTTTATTCCAATTCCTGGTACACATGCTGTGAATGTCAGTAGCATACAATTTATATATGATATATAATAATATACAACCAATTTTTTTAGATAGTTTAAAAATACGATAATAACCAGTTAAAAAGTTTATATTTGAAATAAATATTAATTAAATAAAGTATTAATATATTGATTGATTTAAAAAAAATGCAAAATAATTAAAATATAAAATAAATTAATATAATTTATGTATTTATTTGTGTTATTTGTGCTAGTCATACCCTGTGTTCGTACTTTGCAGAATTCATCGTAGGCTCGTGGTGCCAGATTTATCACAGGCTCGTGCAATGTCTAATCAATTAGCTTTTTTAAAACAGTCATTATATATTTTACGTTTGGCACAACACAGTTTATATTGTGTCATATTTGTGTCTTGTGTACAATTTTAACTTATAATGCTCGTTGTACAACCCGCTTTACACATGTAGTTTAGGCTAAATCTAATTTCAATCTCTCTCTCATATTTCAGCTATTTCATTTGCAGTCTTTGTCATCAACTAAATTCTATTAAACTTTAACAGCTGATGGATAAAACATAAATTGCATGCTAATAGTTATAAAGAAATATGTAGAAAACAATATATATTTATGGCTTCTCCTTCTACCTTGTGAATTTTTTGAATTAAACAAAAAAAGGATTTCTCCTTCTACCTTCTCAATTTTTTATGGCTTTAATTGAAATATATGTTTTTTGTTTGATTTTTTTTTTTCTAGAAAGAGAATCAATGTAATTTTATTTATTTTACCATTGGTTTTGTATTGTTAATTTAACATCTTTGTTATGGAATAAGATAGAGATTCATTCCTAATGATCCGACCATTGCTTTGAATATTTGGGAATGATCTTGGAAGTTTTTGATCCTTGTGGCTTGTAATTTTTTTTTTAATTTTCTTTTTAATAAACTTTAGAACAATTGACGCACGTAGTGGGTAGATAAGAGAGATATCGGAGGTCTGAAACACAAAAAGAAAGAACAATAAAATATATATATATATATATATATATATATATATTCTTAATTAAAATGAAAGATGGCAATTCTGGGTTTGCAGATTTTAAGAAAAATGTTTTTTTTGGTCATTTTTTCTATAATATAAAAAAAAAGCTTATTTATTTTTAATAAACAAGCTTATCTAATTAAATTTAATATAATATAAATATATTTAATTAAAAGGTATAGGAAAAATACTTTGAATTCTTCAAGTTAAATATTAGAAACATTGAGTTTTTTTTTTTAATTTTTTTTTAATTTTTACTAAACTTACAAAAGCAATTTAAACTGCCACATATTTGAGAAAGTGGCATGTATTAAATGGTGCATGAATAGCAAAAGCTGCAGATAAAATAGTTAAAATATGAGAAGATGAATTTGAATTTAGTCCAAACTTCAAGAGTTGCAAATGAAATTAATATTTAAATTTTATATTAATGATGTTGTAGCCAAATGTTTGGTCAGTTTTCAAGTTCCACATGTGAGGTCAGTTCCAGCAGATTTCAGTCCAGCTCTGTCCAGATCTGCAAGATAAAAAAGGCAATCAGAGGAGAACTGGTGAGGTCACTTGTATTTCTCATTCCATGCCTAAGTCAGCTACTATTGGGATATAGCTCATTTTTCTCCTCTCTTTACAAGCTTTATAATAGTTCAAATGGTGAAAAATAGTGAATGTTTGGTGGGGAAGAAGACCTAAAATAGAAGGTTTATTTTGTTAGACAAAGGCTAAAATGTAAAGAGAGATTTTCTCGAATGGAGAGAATGAACCAAGAATCAACTAAAAAAAAGAAAGAAAGAATGAGAGAAAAAGCCAGAGAGAATGAAGGCGGAGATTTTAAGAAAAATGTCATGTCCTCTTCTCTATCACTTACTCTTCCCTTTGATTATCTTTAACCAATGGTTGTGATGTATGGGGTGTGATCACTTGTGGCAGTGGCGAGGAGGTAAAAGTTGCATTCACATGAATTAAGTATCTCTTAAGCACTTTTCTCTTTTATCCTCACATGATATATACACTTTCAGCTCTCGGCTTGCTTCTCAATCTTGCCTGATGAGCCTTTAGTGAGTAAGATATACACTGCCTATGGCTCAATTGGCCTTATTGTTTGGAGTTCTTAGTCTTAATGCTACGGTGCTTTTATTAATTTTAAGAGCCCAAGATTCTTTTATTGCATTACTAAAAACTCCACAACAATGATATTATTGCTCTAGTTTTTTTTATTACTTTTCTTTTGTTTGTTTAACTGATTGGATATTACAGTTAAAATTAAATAAAATTAAATTTAAAGAGTTGATATTATAAGTTATTATAATATTTTACAATAGACTTATTTGTTTCCCTTTTTTTTTTTCTTTTAAATAAACCTGTCCCAGGTTGGTTTAGAGTTTCATTTTCCTTCCTTAATTGGTCACGTCTTATAATACAATAAACCTATAATGAGAGTAATTAATATATGTAAACAGTAAGACTATTATAAAGTATACTTAAAAATTTTAAAATACAGATTGTTACTAGATATTAATTATGTTTTATTATTGATTTATTACTAGTAGTAGACTATGAGTATGGTCTGCATTTTAAAACCGTCATGTATTCTTTATAATAGTTTGACTGTATATATAAATATAGAGTTTATAGTAAATTCTAACACAACACGAACCCATTTATGTTTTTGAAAATTTGAGTGAAAATTTTTTGACACGAACACAATATAATATGATATCAAAGTTAACACAACACCAATCCGTGTATAATTTTTGACGGGTTTAAATTTGCATATTTCAACACAAAAACATAATATATATAATTCTTATTAAATTTTTTTAACACTAACACTGCACAATTCGAACATAGTATAATACAATAAGTTATCAGATTTAGTTTATATATATCTATAAAAATTGGAGAAAGATAGATTTCATCATTAGGCCTAAAAAACTTGGTGATTGTCACTGGATGTTATAGCTAACTGAGAAGTCCTAATGGAACATATAGAGTTATATTTTGTTAATGTTGATAAAAAAAATTGACAACTCAACTAATGGATTAAAGCTAAAATCCTTGTTGGACAAGTAATAACTCTTAACTGTTCTTATGACAACATAATTGATCTCTTAAAAGCATCTTATGGGTGTGAATTGCTATATATGTAACATGAAAATTGACATTGTTTAAGTCTATATGGTATATACATATAGTTAAATAAAAAATTATTCATATAAAAGGTCTTTTGGTTTTTATTAATATTTATTAATTAATTATATATTTTATTAATTTATTCTTTTTAAAAAAATTAATTTTTTAAAAAAATTTGGCTTTTATGGAAAATAGAGAATGTCTACTAAAGCTTTCATAAGTAAACATTTAATTTGACAATGTTTAGGTAATATGAGCTTGATATACATTCTAACAATACTATTCAAAAATAATTTTCTTAAAATGCTATCTATATTACTTATGTGTCATGTCTATTTACACAATCTATATCTCTATTGAACATAATCTAAAAATTATATCTCAATTTATTTTCATAACATGATGATGTGGACAATAAAAATGTGACCCATATTGACTAACCTATTTGGTTTTACTTGTTAATGTGTTACACACACACACACACACACACATATATATATATATATATATATATTACTATTTAATGTTAAACACCTAACATCCCATCCATGGATTATGTGGATCCTATATTTCTGGTTATGTCAATATATTTCTAATAATCAAAATCGTTCAAATATATATATATATATATATATATATATATATACATTATACTGCCAACGCTATATCAAGTGACTTTACAATTTTTAACATTAGAATTTTCTTTATTAATTTTTGAATAGTTTTGAGGTTGAAATTTAAAAATTTATTAATTGTTTTCTTTACCCTTTATCAAAATAGGACTTTATCATATCATTAAAACTCACCCAAATATGATTTTATATGTTCGAATCTATATTAGGACACTATTTAAAATCTTAGCCTTTAAAAATCTAAAGACTAATAAAAGAGTTAGTAAACGAGTTTATAATGTTAAAATCATCAAGTTGATATGAGCCGATAATATATATAAAAAAGTTTTGATATTTGTCAATAATAATGATATGCATCAGTGGGATAGTTGTTGACATAGCAAATATTTATTAGTTGTATTTAATAATATATTGATTTTTATTCTAAAATCAAATTTGAAAATGTAAATCTTTCAGATAACTACCTAAATTTGAAAATGTAAATAGAATCTGAATTTTACTAGCAATAATCACGCCATTTTCATATTGAAATGGAATTATTTTTGTTTCTTGATTTTTGGACAGCTCTTAATTTAGTTATTAAATGTTACCCATATATTTAAGAAACATTTCAAATAAATAAAATTCGTCTCTAATTAGGGTTTAGTAGAGTTTGTGTTAGAAAAAGCAAAACTTTTTTTTTAAATTAAAAAAAAAAAAATTCTAATAGAAAATCTAAACGCTAATCACGGCCCATAAAATTAGTAATCCAATAAAATATACAAAGTGGTTTGGCAAAGACAGGATTATTAACTCAATCAAAAGCTAAACCAGAGAAGTAAAAAAGAGAAAAAGAAACTCCATTAGAGGGGTAAAATAGGAAAACAATAAATATGCGTACTTTCATCCGCAAGCCACAAAACACAGCGATTTTGACATTTTAAGGAAAAGAATATTAGAAAATGAGCCTCTAAATTCTAATCTTTAAATATCAAACTCCATCTCAAAATATAAACAACTAATCAAAAAACATCACCGGCAAGAACAACAGCAGCAGCCCTTCTTCCAAGGCTGACCGACTTTCCACAAAAACGTGTCTTTTTCTTTCTCTCTCTCCAAACACGCATAGACACGACTATGTTTGTCGACATCAGATCTGTATCCCCTTCATTGCCCAATCTCTTCCTTTCCTAGACCCTTTAATCTTTTCTTCAATTTCTTTGGACGCTTACTGGATTTCCATTTTTTTTAATTTTTCACTTTTTTGCCTCGGAAAAAATCATGGATTCCGAGCAACGCCGCAAGCTAAAGCGCGTTGGAAGGCCGTACTCACAGACCCAGTTCTTGTCTCTGAGATCTCTGATACTCTGCCTTTCCTTCTTCGTCTTCCTCTTGTTCTTATCCTCCGAGCGCTTCCTTATCAACTCCGCCGCATTTCGACCTGTTCTTACTTCTTCAACCCTCTTGTCCTCTTACTCTAGCAATTCTATACTCGATTCTTTCAGCAATGGAGGAAGGTTGTCTTTGCGTTTGAGAGTTGAAGATCGAATCTTGTTCCCTGATCAAGTGCTTTTGTTGGTTGCCAATAGAATCCCACTTTCCGATCCTTTGGACTGCGTTTACTACAGCTTCTTGAACGGTTCCGATGGGTTTCTTGAAGACACAAGGAACCCAGAAGCTAAGGTCTATGTTCGACCCGCTTTGTCCACTGACGGCTATGATGAGCTCCGGTCCATTGTCAGGTGCCCACTTCCGCCGGCGAATTACTCCGCCGCCATCGATTTGCGGCGGCGAGGTGATGCTGTTGATGAGGATTGGGCTTCCAGGATTAACCAGACGGTGTATTCGTGGGACAAGGTGGTTTATGAAGCAGTTCTTGATGGAGATACAGTGGCTGTGTTTGTGAAAGGATTGAATCTCAGACCCCACAAGAATTCGGATCCGACCCAGTTCAGCTGCCATTTCGGATTGGGAAATTTGATCAAAGAAGAAGAATTCGTTCTCACAACTCGAGCAGTAACTGCTGCTCAGGAGGTTGTGAGGTGCAAGTTACCTCGGAGTATTCAAAACTATCCAGACAAGGTTAAGGGAATTCGTTTAACCATTGAACAAGCCAGTGGCAATCCCAGAGCTCCAGTTGCTGTAAAAAAACCTTCTGTGGCTAGAATTTTCAGCTCCAAATCACATCAGCAGAATACAAGTAATCAGGGGAAGAAGTATGAGCTTTGTGTTTGTTCCATGGTGTGGAACCAAGCTTCTTCTCTGAGGGAGTGGATTATGTATCATGCTTGGCTTGGAGTTGAGCGCTGGTTCATCTATGATAACAACAGCGATGATGGAATTGAGGAGGTGATTCAAGAGCTCAACCTGCAAGATTACAATGTCAGTAGGCAAACCTGGCCATGGATTAAAACCCAAGAAGCTGGTTTTTCACACTGCGCGTTGAGAGCAAGAGATGAATGCAACTGGGTTGGATTCTTTGATGTGGACGAGTTCTTCTACTTCCCATATGCTTTTCCCAACCACCGAGGACCTGGTCTTCCAGGGCAGAATTCCCTTCGTGACCTGGTTGCGAATTACTCGTCGTCCACAACAATTGCAGAGATCAGAACAGCTTGTCACAGCTTCGGGCCATCTGGGTTGAGCACACACCCTGCACAAGGGGTGACTGTAGGGTATACTTGCCGGTTGCAGAGCCCGGAAAGGCACAAATCTATTGTCCGTCCAGATAGGTTGGATTGTACTCTTCTCAATGTGGTGCACCATTTCAGGCTTGCAGAGGGATACAGATATCTGAACGTCCCTGAAAAAACTGCTCTTATAAACCATTACAAATACCAGGTGTGGGAGACCTTTAGGGCCAAGTTCTACAGGAGGGTTGCCACTTATGTGGTTGACTGGCAAGAAGACCAAAATAAAGGATCAAAGGATAGAGCACCTGGTTTAGGAACCGAGGCCGTTGAACCACCCAATTGGCGGCTTCAGTTCTGTGAGGTTTGGGACACCGGGCTGAGGGACATCGTTTTGGCAAATTTTGCCGATCCTGGAACTGGGTCATTGCCTTGGGAGAGGTCTCTTCCTGTGAAGAATTCAGAGCGTGTCTCTAGCTAGGTGCTCATGTAAAACAGAGCAGTCATACAAAGCAGCCATTCTTTTTGTTCTAATTTTTGCTTTTTTCTAAATATCGGATTTTTTTTTTCCCTTGCAGACATGCAATGAATTAATTACAGGATTCTTACACGGTTGTAAATTTGTAACCATATGAAATGAAATTTTTTCACTTCGTTTCTATGTTCAATGAATGAAATACACACACACACATATTTATGTTCATTTTATGAAATGCTTGTGGGATTTTTATGTGCTGTGATAAAGTAGTAGAGTTGAATGATTAATTAGAAGACAATGCTGTGACGGATTGCAAAATGTGTACCTAGGAAAAGGGTTTCTAGGATAAATAGGTTTTTTTTTTTTTTTTTTTTTTTTTTTTTTTTTTTTTTTTTTGTGGTAAATCATCTAGGATAAATAGTTGAATGATAGCAGAGACTGCAAAATGGACAATTTTTGTTAGTAAAAGTATGAACAGCAAATACAATTTGTCCCTTGTGTCAGTTATGATCGCATTCAACAAGCAAAACGGTTAGTTCAACAACAACTACATACAGTATGATCCATTGAACATGCTTATAATAAGAAAAATCCAAGTTACAGCAGCAAAATAAGATAGTGTAGATCCTGAATACTCAAACTGGAAATATACAAGAATACCATATAACCCTTTTAACCTTTGGCATAAAACCATATATAGATGCTTAAACAAGGCTTATTAAAATAACTTTTTTAGAACCAAAATACTATTCAACATTTGAACAATTTTTATGTTTCTAAAGTCAAAAAACAGCTTATCACATGGCCAAACAAGCATTACGAATTTACAAGGTATAGTAAAAGAGGAAACAAACTATATATTCAAGGATGTTTGCCTGGCAGCAGATTACGATCTTGATCATTGCTTTTCTTTGTTCAGGAATGTAAGCTGTCATGCAAGATTTAAAACATTGAAATTTAGAGAGTGAGTGTTAGCTGCAATATCACAAGACAGAAAATACAACAACAACAATAATAATAATAATAAAGAAGAAAATATTAAAAATGTACTACACAACAGGATAGACTTGATTTAGTTGTAAACCTGAGAAAGAACCTGAGTTCGAATTTTGTGTTTCTGAGTTATTGTGAGTGTTAAAATGCTTAATGGAATCTTGGATATTGCTAAATGTCCAAGCCCATTTTCTCCATTTCTTTTCTCCGGGAAATAAAATATTTTAAAGAATTGTTAATTTAAGATCATTCGACATATTCAAGTCACATCACCAATAACATAAAATATTGTTAGCCATGAGTAGAATCATTTCTACCAATCTCGGACCTTCATTGAAAAGAAAGATTTTAAACTATGGACATCGCTTGAAACTTGGCCCACCCTTCAATTCCCAATAATAATACAAAAATATAAAGCAAATAGTGTTGCCATTTGGCACATCTAGGTAGTGCTAACTGTGCTATGTTAATTTTACCAAAAAAACTGTGCTATGTTAAAGGACAAACAACTACATTTATGTGTCTAAAGTGCTAAGCTTATAAAACCAAAGTTCTTAATATGTGATAAGTATTATATTTTTTAATCTATTATTTTTAATTATTGAGTCTGCCAGAAGATTATCAAAGTGAAAAAGGAAAGGAAGAAAGGAAAAAAGTGAACTCCTACAACCACAACATAAAATTTGTGCCCACAACTTATAATAACACATTTAAACTTTACAATAATCTGGAATGTTTTTGGGCCACAAATGAAAATTACCTTGCAAGGATATGACTGTTGTAACACTAATTTGGCTACAATAAAGTTCAAAGATATTTCAAACTTTATCCAGCATATCAAATGGGAAGTTCTCCAGACATTTTCCCAAAGTAGCATCCAACTTCTCTCCAATGAATGATATCCATGCCTGTAACGATTTAAATTATTACTAATATCCATGCCTGTAACGATTTAAATGATTACTACAAAATTTATATGAAAAATAAACTGTAACTATTACAAATTTGACTGACTATGTCAACAAGTTTGATCGACTGACTACAGGTAAAACTTTTTTTTCCCAAATAATACAAGTCTAATGGTATATACTGTATCACCTTTCTAAAACATAGACTGCAAGACAAAAGAGGTTTTTTAGGAGCCACAAGCAAGAGCAGTCACAAAATTTAACTTTCAACACCATAGAGATTAATCATCAGAGTCAAAATTTCAAAGCTTAAAAGGAACACCTGATCAGATGTTGTGAAACCCCTAATTGTGTCACCGCCAATTATTGCAATACCTCTGTCTCCCAGTGGCTGCAGAATTACTGCCTGACAAAGTTGGAATTGTACCAAAAAACCTTAACAAATCTGAAGAGTCCAAACTTGAGAAACTTGAGAGAGAGAAATATTATGAAAAAGGTTTCAATTTCTTTTTTTACCTTGATTTTACATCTAAAGGGAAAATACAAGGATTGCATAGTATCTAAATTCTTTTAGATGAAATACATGCAACCTAACTCATTTCATATCACTCGGCAAAAGGATGGGCAAGGGCAGACCATTCATCTAAGCAAGCAACAGCAACTTATGCAAGCACCACCAACATACTGGCACTCTAATGTTTTTACATCAATAAGCAGTGTATACCGCACAGTCCCACAGTCCATTGAAACAAATTCCAAAATTACTTTTTGGTTATTATTATTGTAGTAAATGCTAGAAAGGAAATAACTAAAACAAAATAAAACACGATACAGGAAAGATTAAAAGAACACAGAAATAAACTTTCCATCTTATTCAAAATAGAGTTTTTCTAAAGCAAGTATTAAATAGCTCATATAAAACATAACATGATATAGGGAAGTATTAAAATAACACAGAAATAAACTTTCCATCTTATTCAAAATAGAGCTTATTACAGCAAGGAATTACGTAAAACCTATAAGCAGGAAAAGTATACCTCATGAATTATTATTAAAATGTTAATTGCTAAAAGTGTTTAAACCGCAGAAAGTACAACACCATGTTCCTTGACAGATCACCCAAAAATACGTTCAGATTTTATTCTTAATTTTTTAAAAGATTTTTGTAGCAAACCAAGAAACTAAGATATAACTTTATACAGACAACCATCTATTTATAGACTTACTCTATCACACTTAACCTACCTTGTTTTTTAAATTTTGGAAGACAAAAATAAAACTATAAGGCATATAAAATCTCCAATAACTGCACAATATTTTTTTGTTCTTTCTAGAATTGCAGCAGAAATTGGGATTTGGGAGAACTATAAAAGCAGTGATATGAAACATGAAACATAACTTCACTAGAATTCATAGCTTTAAAATAAAAATATCTCTGTGCTTTCATTATTTATCAACTTTTTGACTTCCAAAACTCTGAAAGGAAATGAAAAAATTACTCATTAGAAAATTTAATTTCTACTGGAATGTACAATAAAGTTCATTTCCAAGATTTTATAGTCAATGTAAGGATTGCAGCAACCATTTTAATGACCAAGAACAGCATCATAACTTTGTAGTTATTTTGATTAGTGGAGAACTGTCTCTCAGCTAATAATTTTAATTCCAGCTTCAAAGTATAGAAATGCATTGTAATTGCACTGGTTTCAGGAAAACCACAAATGTACCTGTGTATTTGAAGGCAGAAATGGCATCTCAGATTTTCCGGGATAGAGAGATAGGTTAGCCAAATAGTTCTCTGCAAGAAAAACATTCCACAGTTGGTCCTCTACAATCAAATATTTGGAGGAAATCTTGTTTTAGTCATGGCTACTAGTTAAAACACCAAGGGAAAATCTGGATCTTACAGTAAATACTTACGCGCTCCTGATTTCATAACACCTTGATAAAGTGATCCTTGCATCAATGTAATGGCATCCACAGAAACTGCCTCTCCCTCAACATCAGAAGATTCAGCTGCAAAACCAATTTGAAGGATACAACTTCTATCATAAAGAACAACAAGAGACCTGCAGCATGTAACATCTGAAAGAGATTCCCATATCCTGAGAAAAGTAGACAATAAGAAGGCAATTAGAAAACATGATACATCCAAGTGAAAATATAATGCAATTGTCAGCTAATTACTACAAACAGTTTTCCCCTTAGTTAGACAGCCTGAGCAACTTTTCTTTTCCTTAAACTCCTAGAAAATAAAAAGTCACACCACTATTATAAAAAGATTCAGAATTTGTGGTCATTATCGCTCAACCATGCTCAAAACTCAACCATTTCAACATTTACAGCTAAACCCAACTAGCTCTAACAAAAATTACACCCTTTCTCTGAACACTGGAACTCTAAAATTATGTGACATGTATTAACCATAGCAATTCAGAAACCACAGGAGTAGGAAGCTGAGGATTTATTCTCTGGCATTCAATCCCTTCAGGATTTACCTGAAATGGAAAAAATGGAAAGAAAAAAAAAATGTAATAGTGAAATAAGGTAGAAAAGACCTACTAATCAAATTAGCTTTTGAAAGAAAATAAGAACTGGTGAACTCTTCAATTTATTAGAAATGCAACATGAACTCAATTAAATTTTTTGCGTTTTTTTATTTTTTATTTTTCTCTTTTATAAAAATTTAGTAGAAATAACATTTTTAGCCCTATGAGAGTTATCATTAGTATAGAGGAGAATCCAATGGTTTTAAAAGTTTGGAAGACAAAATGTTAGCCCCAAATTTTATTTATACATAAATTAAACAAAAATATATATGATGGGGAAAAGACCCACCAATCCAATTAGCTAAGTTTGAAAGAAAATAAGAACTCGTAAAATTCCTCACCATAGAGATAGTTTTGGGTCTGATAGAAAGCCATACCAGACCACTCAGAATACTGGTTACAGCCAATCCAAGTGTCAATAAATCAGCTCTCGACTGTGAACTAAACAAAGATTACAAACAAAAAAACAAAAAGTGTCAACTAGAAAAGCTCAAAATTCACGTGAAAAAAAATATTAAAAAAAAAATTTCAAAAAGTTTCAATACCTGCTGGCATCCGCCACCGGAGCAATGCCCGAAACCGTCCGGTTAAAAAGAACGGCCAAGAGAGATGTTCCTCCGACGTATATCGGCAAGCTCCGAACGAAGTCGTCGTTTTTGGAGACCCAATCGGCCACCAGATCTCTCTTCGGTTTTGGGCCTCTGTAACCTCCATCTGAATTTGTAGAAACGGAAACCCTAACGGAGCGCGGGAAAACAGAATCGATACGACGCCGGAGTGGGCGTTTTGGAGTCCACGGTATAAGACTTCGAAGGAAGCTTCCCGCTTCCATTGAAAATTATACTTTATTTTAAACAATAAAAATTAAATTAAATAATTTGGATTGGATATAATATATATTTTTTGTCTTTGAAGTTATAGATAGAAACTTTTATGGCGGTGATTATCTGCGGTCTGGTATAAAAAGAGTTTGAGCAGTGATCTATGATCTGTCTGCCATGAAATTTTGACCGTTTAATTTATTGAGTTTGATGATTGATTGATAATAGAAATTTATATATAGAAAAAAAATTAAATATATATATTCGACAAAAATTAAAAAAAGAATTCATAAAAATTTCGTAGAAATTATGAATTTTTTTCATCCATGGTTGTATAGAAGGTGACTTCGTAAACCCGTGACTTCTAGAATTTCCTTTCTGTCTTTTCTGTTACAATTCTTCGAAAAAAGAATGTTGGATTTTAAGAGGTTTGCTTCCTGTCTCGACCAAGATCCGTACTTATCGAAGCATCTCTTGACCACAACCACATCATTTCTATTAGCCCTGCACATGATGAGAATGCCATATGCATACATAAGATGGGACACTGCGGGGGCATTTCTATTGATCTTGATGTCGTGCAGACTACCATTCATTTCCTCATTAGCAAGCATCCTCGTCAATATCTCTGAACACAAAATAAAGAGAAAAGGGGACAAGGGGTCTCCATGTCTCAGACCTCGCCCTAGGTTAAAACTACCATAAATATTCATATTGATCAAAAGTGAGAATTCAACCGTACTCATACAATTAAAAATCAGCTTCCTAAAATGGTTATCGAATCTCCAGAGTTCGAGAACCTTCATCATAAAAGATCATTCTAGTTTATCATAAGCTTTCTTCAAATCTATTTTCATTATCATTGTCCCTTTTCTTACTCTATGCCTCTTGATTTTATGCACAACCTCTTAAATTATAACTGTATTTTTTGCCAACCATCTCCCTTTGACAAAAGCCCATTGATTAAGGGAGATAACGATGTTCATAACCTTGCTAAGTCTTACTATAAGAATCTTAGCCACAATTTTGTACGAAAAATTGCAAAGGCTAATTGGGCAAAAGTGGTCAAAACAGATTGCATGTGGGGTTTTCAAGATAAGAATGATGAAGATCTTGTTAATTGTGGAGGGAAAGGTTCCTTTCCTGAAACATTTTTTAACAAAGTTGATCACTTTCCCTTTAACAGTTTCCCAATACTTCTTGAAGAATATACCCAAAAATCCATCATGCCCAAGACTTTTAAGCGGGTGAAGCATCCAAATACTTTCCTTAATTTTCTCCTCCAAAGGAAGTTTCATTAGCCTTTTGTTATCCTCTTCAGTGAATTCCTCAGACCCAAGATCCTCCATCCTCAATTGAAGAGCTAGATTGGCGAAAGTGAAAAGCTCTTAAATTGTTCTGTAAAATAATCAGAGATTTTCTGTTTCTTATAAATCCATTTTTGTTTGGAATTTATCACCAAAATTATATTTCTCCTTCTTCTAATTAAAGTTCTCAAATGGAAGAAATTTGTGCTTCTGTCACCTTTTTTCAGCCATATTTCCCTGGACTTCTGCCTAAAAATTGACTCCTACCTTGAACGATGAAGTCTCAGCTCGTTCAATATATGGAATTGTCTTCCCTCATTTGTTTTCCCCCTCTGAAGGCATTCTAATTCTTTCTCTAGGTCTCTAATTTTTTGGTGAGCTATCCCAAAAAAATCTATGTTCCATTTTCTCAGAGCTATAGAAATGTTGATGAGACTTCTGTTGAGCTTGTGTCTTTCCATTCCTCCCATCCTATCCTCGTTCCAAGCTTTGTCCACTACTAGATTGATGTTGATGTATGTGGTCCATGCTTGGAAGAATTGGAAAGGTCTTGGTTGTGAGTGGCTGAGAGATGAGACTGAACCAAAATTAGACAATGATCTGATTCCTCCATAGTAAGGTGAGAGACCGATGCATTAGGGAAAATATCAAGCCATTCTTTAGTTGCAACCCCCCATTCCAATCTTTCCTTGATACGCGCCATTCCTTCTTGATTGTTGTCCCAGGTAAACTTTCTGTCATTGTATCCCAAATCAACTCCTCCAAATTTATCCAGAAAGTTTTGCAAAAATAGTTTTCTTTTTCCAACACTTCTGCCTCCAAATTTTTCAGCCTCCTTGATGATCTCATTAAGATCACCAGTCAAGAACCAAGGTGCCTTAGCATCAGAGATAAGTTCTTCCATCCCATCCAAAAACTCTTGCTTCTCCCTTAGGGTAGGGAGTTCCATAGAACACAAATAAATTCCATTTGGTTCGTCCCTCGGTATCCAAAATGTCACAGATAAGCATTCTAGCCGATTTCCTAATGACATTTATTTTAATCTACTCTTTCCACATAAAAAGAATACCCTTTCCTATACCATTAGTTTCAACAAAGTCACACTTAGCAAAACCCAGGCGTCTACTAATATTCTCAATGTTTCCTTCGTGAGACTTAGTTTCCATTAGGAAAACCACATTAGGTCTGTAAGTTTTCACTGATCCTTTAAAAAAATTGAATCCTTTAGCCTTACCTAAACCTCTGCAATTCTAGAAAATTAGCTTCCAGGAATCAAGGGGGGCATGTAAAGGCTCGCCTTTTAAAAATTCAGGTGCCATCTAGAAGGTTATCTTGATGTCTTGAGATTTCTCCTCTGGACCAACTTTGTGCATGTAGCCTTTGGGAGTGGTGACAGGCATCCTTTTTCCATGACCGAGATAATTGACGAGAAACCTCTGCTCCGAGGAAACCATTATCATTTTGTTGTTCTCTTCTGGGGGTATTGCTATCTTGCGAAAGGAAAGAAATTTGAGAGGATGAGTTTTAGGTCTCCTTTCCTGAATTGGGAATAGAGATTGAATCAGTTATGCTCCTCTGTTCGTGAAACCTTTCGAGGCCTTCTCTATCCCTCATCCTGTTTGGACTGCTATCACTTGGGTTGCTCTCTTCCGGTTAGAGCTCATTGACTTAATGATTTTTTTAACACCAGATGCCTTAGTATAAGTTTGGCAGCCCAACCCAACATAAGACAATAAATATGGGTCTAATCCATCAAAAGATTGTATTTCTAGGCTTTTGAACAAAGATATTTCTTTGACTAAGTCTACCACCAATTTGCAAGTTGCCTTAGATCGAAATTTAGGCTCTTCAATTTGTTTACTACTGTTTTCTGCAGAGCCTCCCTATATCCCGAGTCTATCTTTTTTAGTGTATGATCTAGGGAAGAGAGTTCATTGCACATCCCCAGCACATTTTCATATTCTTTTCTTGTGTTAAACTTCTCCAAGTTTTCATCCTCAGGCCTCTGATCATTTGAAAAATCGTATTGGACCTTCCCCAAGCTTTTACCCACTACCTTAGCAAATTGCCTATTTTCCACCATTATCACCCTCCGATCATTGGATTTCTTCGCTTGTAAGTTAATGAAGAGAAGACTTTCTCCATTATGGGCTCTCAACCAAGCTTCGTATAATTTTTCCGTAATCCCATTGGGGTTTGTAATTTTGGCTGGAATCCCAAGGTTATATATGCCCGTAACATGATTAATCATACCACAAGTATAACAGAAATCTCCAAGTCTTTCTTACTTGAATTGGATCCAAATATCATTCTCAATTGCTCGATCCATAAAGAAACGAGCCAGAATTGGGTTTTTTACAAAAATTTATGTTGGGACTCTTAGAAATCATTGTGTCACCACACTTTGACGATTCCAGGACTCCTAATAGATTTTCTCTATTTTGTTGCTGGTATGGAAAGTTGTATCTCTGTGAAGGAAAATTGGCAGAAGGCTGTGAATTTGTACAAAGAAAGTCAATGTATCAAACTCGACTTCACACACCATTCTTTTAGAATGAGATGTGCACCGTTGAGTGACCACGGCTTGTTCCATAAAATATTGTCTCTATATTCCATGTTTCTGCACCTGAACTTGAAGAAATTGTGATCTATTTTTTCTATATGGAACCTCATGTTGAGTCTCCAAGTCTTTGTGATAATCTCCGTTAAAGTGAACCTTCTGAATTTCCTCGGGGTAATAACTTTTCCGAGTAATATGAATATGTTATTTTCCTGTTTGCCCTCACTTCCAGGTCTTAGTTTCAGTCATTTCAACGATTCCTGAAGGGAGTTAACCTTTCCTTGAAATTCCTCCATAGTACTTTGGAAGAAAGTTTCTACAAAAAGGATATTTAGGAGACAATCGTCGAATTAAAAACCAGCCACTGGATGAACAGATAGTTCAACCCTAGTAAGAGAGCAATACACCAGATGGCAGGTCGTAAACCGCTTAGTTCAAATCATCATGGAAAAAAAATTCCTCAATTCAACCGATGCATTTTGGCATTCTTAACTACAAAGAAAGAGACCCCAAATTTGGAATTTTTTCCTTTTATGTTAATTCTACTTTTAGCATATGTGATGGTATTTAATAATTTCTAGGAAAAAATACAAAACAAATAATAATTTTGGAATACAAAATGCTATTACCTCAAAATTTTATTTCTATTTATGTTTCAAGTTATTAAAAAATTATATTATAATAGTAAAAAATGTTATGTTGTTCTATAAACAATTAGTCACGGAATAGGGATGGAAACTCTTATTCTTTTATTGCATTTTGGATTAATATCAATTTACTCCAAAACTGATGCAAATTTTGTACTTTATTTTCCAAGCTGCTTTTGTTTTTATTAATTTAGTTTAATTAAGCAATTTTCTTTTTAAAATTTAACTAAATTCATCATATGCACTGCACAAAAGTTAAAATATATATAAAAATGGCTAATTTTAATTAGACCCTTTTGAGATTTAGTCTATTACATATCGCTTTTTGAGTTTTAGAATAATTTCATATATATTATTTGTCATTAGGTTTTCTTCGCTACATTTAACTAAAACTAGATAGTAAAGTAATTTTATACTCAAAAGGCTAGTTGGATACTTAACATGATATTGAAATGTCTTGCGCACTATGCTGAAGCCCCTGAAGCCATCCCATAACCTTAACCTTTGTTTTCTCTCCTACTTTGGCCACCGCCTTTTCCATTGGCTCCTTCCATGACCATTATGTTGTTGAGGCTTAGGATTCCACCTTAAAAGGTTAATCCAAAATAAAGAGTAACTCGAGCCTCTTATATACTGTTTTGGATACCTGAATTTAGCTCATGTGGCATTTTGTTTACACATTTTTAACAATTACCCTCTCAAATCAAGGACTACAAGCCCTTTATTTTAGTACCCCTTTCAAACTGACAATGCTTTTTTGTCCCCATCTCATCTAAAGGTTTCCACTATGGCTATGTTGCCTCATCGCGTCACCATAGAGGTCCCTATTGTCCACCATCTTGACACGAAGTTGTTTTCATCAAGTTTTGACTGTTGATCATAGGGTTACTTTGCATCACTGCATTCCACAATAAGGGCCCACCATCATTTGATTCATCTTGAGATGCATCTTACGCGTACACATGGCTTAGTCTGGGTCTCGGCTCTAATACCACTTGTCGAGGCTTGAGTTTCCACCCTAAAAGGTTAACCCAATAGGGAGAATAACTCAAGCCTATATATATATATATATATATATATATATATATCCTTTAGAATATCTAAGTTAAGTCAACATGGGACTCTATTTGTACATTTGTAACATGTTTTTGGGGTAAATGCAATAATGAGTGCATAGATCATATTGACCCCCACTTGTTGTCGTGTGATGGAGTTTCTTTTGCGATCATAGTCATTAGGACTCTTCCAAGCAATTTGCATGAATTTTCTTTTTTTCTTAATTTTTTCTTCTTTTTATTTTTATTTTTACCTTTTATATTCAACTAAGACAAAGTATATATATTTTACTTGACCTTTTTTTAATATCTATTTTCACTTGAACTCGACTAGAACAAGTTGCATTGTATATTGACCATAGAAAACTCAAAGTTCATGATGTTATCGTTTCACTTTGAGCTCCAAAGGTTCGCATGTGGGATTGAATATTGGTGAACGCTTCCAAAGGAAACCCTCTTATGAGTTTCTGGCTATTTGGATTTGCCATAGACACCCAAAAAATCTTCACATGGCAGGCTATTAAAGTAAGAGGATAACAAATAAATAGTTATGCTTTCATTTCTTTGTTGAGAATGAAATCTAGTCTTAACGAATATCTTTATGATCAGGTTATTCACTGGGTTGTTAAGCCATTAAGTCTTCTAGGGTTGATTGAGTCATTTCAAAAGGATTCATCCATAAATCCGAAAAGTATTTATATGTTGTTGATTTTATATTGGCAGGGCCTTCGAGCGAGGTTTCTAATGAAAGTTTAGAGTTTGTAAAGGATAACTGTATTAATATCATTGCATATACCAAGTAGGAAAGAAATCGATTTAGATGGAAGGATTCACTCTGTAAGGATGAGACTTGCAATTTTTCAAACAGGAAGGTCTAAATTGCACTTTGTTTTAACCTTACAGGGTTTACATGAATTTTCAAACAAAGTTGTATATGATAAATTAAATGTTTGATTGGGTTAAAGTAATGGAAGACAATAGTGTATGTGCTAATATTAGAATAATTTTTTAAAAAATAAAGTGTAAAATATGTCATAATTTGAGAGTTAGTGCCTTTTTGGGAATGATTTTAGAATGGCTGAAATCACTTTCAAATAGATAAAAATACTTCTATAGTGTTTGTTAAAAAAGTAGTCAATCAATTGACGGTGATTTTGTTCTTGAAAAGTCACCTAGAATCACAAAATAAATGATTTTGAAAAAACCACTTCTTAAAGTGGAAGTGAATCCCCACTCTGTTACCCATTTAATTTTTTAAAATTTTTTAAAATATATATTTTTAAACATTGTTAATAAATTCCAAACAACAGAAAAATATAAATATATCTATATAAAACTTCTAATTAAATATATAAATATATTAAAAATAATAATTTTTATTATATATCATAAACAGGGCAGGTATGGGACAAAGTTTATTTCTAATCCCTCCCTGACACCGACTTGGAGCAAAAAAATCGGTACTAAACATACCCTAAAATAATATTTACCCTTAGATTTTGTTTCTCTCTTTATCAAGTAGAGAATAAACTGAAAATGAAGATAACATTACGGAGAGGATTGAAATGAGTAAGGCATTTGTGAGTAAGAGTAGAAACGACAACAGGATAGGGTAGGGCTGGTGCAGCCTCCCCCATACCTCGCTCGGCGAAGATTTTTTTTTTCCATCCTCGCCTCATTGCCTATTAGTGGGGGAGGCGGGGCAAGACGGGATGGGGTGGGGATTCCTCGAGTTGGGATGGGGATCCTCATTTCCTACTCCGTTACCCCATTTAATTTAAAAAAATAAATAAATATAATATTGATTATTTAAAAAAAATTATTTTGTTAATAAACTCTAAACAATATATATATTAAACTTCTAATTAAATGTATAAAACTATTAAAAAATAATAATTTTTATTATATATATCATAAACGAGGTAGGTACAAGGCGGAGATTATTCTCCTATCCCCAACCCTCAATCCCCACTAATCAGGGAATCTTCACTTTTAACGGGGCAGGACATCGTAGGACAGGTCAAAAACATAGCAAATTGTCATTTTTAAGTGAAAAACATATCAAAACTTGATCATGAAAATAAATAAATAAATAAAAAGGTAAAAAAAACGTATGATGTAAGTGAAAAAGACATTATAATAGTTTAAACTTTGATCATCATAATAAAGTCTATATTAATTTGATAAATATTAATTGATTACATTTAAATTTTTTTTTAAAACTAAACTTAATTTGAGAAAGTAATCTTGCAAGATAGCCTATTAAATAATTTTAAAAAATTGACTTAAAAAAAAATACAGCTTTAAAAAGAGCATGATGGAAAATAATGGTGTCGACTCTTCAAAAGGTAAAGCCAGATTCCAAATCTTGCTTTCTTTTGCCATTCTTTTATTTTTAATTTTTAATATATTTAAAACTCTGTTATCATTTTTTTTCATATTTATTACATTTTGATATTAATTTTAAGTTATTTTTTCCTCATAACGTGTTTAACCAAACAATAAAACATAATACTTCAAATATTAATTTTTCCTTGTTCCTTAACCGAACCCTAACCCTAACAGATTCTCCACTTTAAAAATTTTGATAATATTTTTATGTTATATTTTCTCATAATATCCTATTAATCAAGCAATAAAATAGATTCCAATCTACGTAGCATAAAGGTAAGTAAAAAAGAAAAGAAGGGGTTTTAACCCGACTATCTAAATAAAGAAACAATATTAATTTACAGCTCTAGGAAATCTACAACATTCAAAATAGCAAGTTCATGAATCTTACTAAGCAAAAGAATATGATCCGGTTTCTTCCGTATACAAAGCTCATTCTCAGTTCCAATCTTCAGAATCAAACTTTTCACACTTTTTTTTTTCTCTACAGTAGAGAATATCATGGAAAAATCCTCTTAATATGTAATTTCAAGTTTCTCGTGCATATTAGTTTTTCATATATAACTTCTCCACACGACAGCATCTTGATTTAATTTTAAATGTAGTATATCACCAGTGATGTTGCCCTCTGGGAGAATTCTATAATAAAACCCTTTAAAATGGTTGAATTCAATAAAACCCTCTAAAATGTTACTCTGTTATGGACAATGTTACTTTACTATGGACAAATGTTACTCCATTATGGATTTACAATGTTACTCCATTATAGATTAATAACAATTGTAAATCCATAATGGAGTAACATTTGTCCATAATAGAGTAGTATTGTCCATAATAGAGTAACATTTTAGAGAGTATTATTGAATTCAACATTTTTGAAGGGTTTTACTGTAGTCTTGCCCTGCCCTCTTACCAAGATTGAAAAAGTTCAACCTCCAATATTATCTTGATCAGAAGCGCAGTTATATTTGTGGAACTATAAATATAAATGTTCATCATCCTCTAACCCCTTCAATTTTTTTTATTCATAAAAAAAAAATGATAATGGAACTGACAACCTATATAGTCATTGTTAATTGGTCTACATAGATGCACATTTTTCCACCACCGTGATTCATTTTCTAATATGTAGAAAAGTGAAAGATTGTGAAGTTGCTTGGGACACTAATGTGGTACCGACCAAAGACCTTCTGACGCTCAAGTAATAAGAGAATTTGAATGCTTAGAGTGCTAAGGTTTTTTATGAGACAGTGTCTTATGCGTATAGATGGTATAGGTATTTATAGATGGTATAGGTATTTATAGATGCATTCAGGCATTGGGTTTCCTAATTCTTTTAGGAAACCAACTCAATAATCCTAACAGGACTATACCAGCCAAATTTTTAAGAATCTAGTTTTCTAAAGTCATTGGGAATATAGCTCCCTAAGTCACATCCTTTGGACATCACAGGCTTCCTATGTCTCAAACAATCAAAGACGTGTCTTCGACCTTCTTGTTTTGAGTCAATCACCCCTTAAAACATCCGAGCAAATACTCAGACTTTTCAATATATCTATTCGAGTTCCTATGTCATACATTAGTGTCGCGAGAGCACAATCGAACAAAACTAGTCCAAAAATATTTATCCTACACCGTAGAGTGTTATATGTGCACAATATAAGAATAACTCTGAGCTTCTAAAGTTTGTATTATCAATTGTACTCTTATAAAAATGTGTCAATAATACAAATTGAGTTGAAATGGGAATATAACACTAAAGAAGATAGATGAAAATATTTGAAATTATGGAGAAATAAATGTTATTTTTGAAAATTATAGGAGTCTAGTTGAACTTAAGCTATCTTATGGAAGCAAAATGATATTAACCCTCACTTTTATATATTTTTTAAATATGAAGATTTGTACTGATTTTACTTTAATCTTTTAGATTTTAAAAATTACAATTAAGATTTTTATAAAAATATGAATGAAATAATAAATGAAAAAAATGATATATAACTGTTTGAAATTTAAAAAAAAAACTGATAGTATTTTTAAAAATAAAATAATCAAATTATATTTAAATTAAACTTTAGAAGAAATAAATAAAATTAACTGAATAAAAATATATGTAAAAAACAGAAAAATAACACATATTCTATATATTTTTCATAATTATGCAGTGAGGTAAGGTCCATGGATTTTTCATAGTCCCATCAGTATCAGATCTTTGGTTGGCCATCCAAATCTCAGACAGAGACGACAGAACTTTTGTCCTTATTGGCTACAACAATTCATGCACCAAAAACCACTTGATAATTTCTGAAGCCCTCCTCCAAGGTCCAACCTGTACGTGAGAGTGCGATTCCCTTTTACCTCTTCCACAAACCTTGCGGGGTCCACAGACAACATCTGCAATTGCAAAACTGCACCGCATTAACTACTACAGCTTCAATGAATGTTCTTTCTCCATGCATGACAATGTGCTCCAAGCATTTCTCTTTTGCTGATATTTTAGATTGTATTATGATCTATTTTCCACTTAAAAGAGTATTTGTTTTCCTTTTCTTTTTAGAAATGGAAAATTTACAGTTTTTCATACTTAATTATAATGTATAGGATTGATTACAATTTTCCATTATGGCATTTTCGCCTTTAAATTATAAAATGTCAGATTGCCAACTGAATTATTTTTTTACTGCTAAATTAATCTTCTAAACGTTTTTGTTTAGCTGACTTTGGCAAATTAAACATACAAACAATTTTAATTGTTATAACATGATAAAAGGAAAAGTCAAATCAGTTGATAAATAGAGTTGTTAATCAATTTGGTATTTGTAGTATTATTGGTTACTAAAATGATAACAGATTTTTCTATAGCCCTTTTTTTTTTTGGTAGAATTTTTTTTTTCTTTTTTCTATATAGCCTTTGTTTGTTAAAGATATGAACAAATATTTGAAAATTCAAGGAAGAATTAAGGAAAATTTGGAAGAGTCAACATCAATTATCAAATGGTCGGAGCAGGCTAAAATAGTGTGCCAACAACATGTAGGATTTTCAACGGCGATTCTTCTAAGGATAATATAGATATATCGGATTTTGAAAATTTTGGACTTTGTAGTTGGCATTCTCTAGGACTTTGAAAAAAGAAGGGTATGAACTATGACGGTAGAAATTATTATCTTCAATGGTTACGACATATTATCAGCGGTTACCTATAAAATAAATTTAATAATTTATAATTATCCATGAAATACAATAATAGATCAAAATATATGAAACGATATAAATATTATTGATTATAAATTTAATAACGAGTAATTTTTTATTCCACATTGACAATTACATCATAATATCATATGATAGAGGAATGTATACTTCAACTTACATCAAACGACTTTTTTCAGTTTTTTTTGTTGAATTAATGTTCTAGTTTTACTTTTTAACAATAATATAGGGTCCTATATTGCAATGTTGTTTGACTTATGATCTATGACATTATGCTTATGATATTACTAACAGACATTATTTTTATTAATAATAATAATAAAAAAAACAATGTCCATGATTATCACTTGTTTTATTGGTGTCCTACAAATTAATTAATAAGTTTTACATTTTTGAATTATTAGTTTTGTTAAAAAAAAAAAAAAAACTTTTTTTGGCTATTCTCTCATTGCCATTTTCTTTCTTTTCTTGGTTTATCTGGCTAACAAATAAATTGCTTAATAGGATCGAGCATACATGATGTCAATATGCCCAATTTCTAATTTCTTTTAGCAATAAAACAAAAAGCTGTTGAATTCTAATTAGCTGGTATATATGTAAAAAGTTATGAGTTTGAATTTTTTATTTTCAATATTAAAAAATAATAATAATAAAGTTCAATGAAAGATCCATAAATACTTATAATAATAAGTTTGATCACTAAAAATAAAGTTGAATGACAAACTGTCTGACTTCTTTCTAAAATCATTAATAATGTTTTTTTTTATGAGGTAATAATATTTTACCCTTTTCAATTATACTGCTTTTTGCACTTTGCCGCCTATACTACAGCCTTTTCTCATATTGCCCTTGAACTATTATTTTTCTATTTCTTAAGCGCAATCGTGCATTTTGAAAGGTTTTTTTCTATGCATTTTAATTGAAAGTGAATTTGATGAAATTAAACATTTCAACTCATGTAATATATTTAAAAGTGTATTATTCTATTTTATATTACTTCTAGATAGTATCAATACTAATTTTACTAAAATTGAAAATTGTATAATTGGACTAAATGGATAAATTTCGTTCAAGAGGCAATATGAAGGGTTTTGTAATTTGGAATGGCAATGTGCAATTGGTAGTATAATCGAGGGGAGTAAAATAACCCTAAATTTATAAGTAAAGCTACCAGTATTAATTTTATTTACCAATTGATTTGATAAATAATGTTGGTTCAACAATTATTTTGAGTTCGACTCTCAATCCTAAATAAAGATATAAAGAACATTATTAATTTTTATACCAAAAATACAGCATTTCAAGTTTTATATACCAAACACTTTAAATTACAAAGAGGGATCAAAATTATATAATTAAGTAATAATAAAAAGAACATTGAGTACTAGGATACTAAAATATTTATTAAATTTATTAATAAAATGATATGGTACATATTACTGATCGAAAAATTCATATAGTCTATATATGAATAAATAATTTTTTAAATGTAGATGAGTAAAATTCAATAATAAATAAATTTAAAATTGCTATATTATTTATCATGTTATTTGATAAATAAATTCAAAAAAATTAGTATTTCTAATATAATTGTAAAAATAAAAATAAAAAAGAAGATAAATTATTCATGATATTTAAATTAAAGTCGTTTTATCTTATAATTTGTAAAAGATAATATATAATCTTTGTGTTTGGGGAACCACAAGCTTCCACTAAGAGTAGTATAATTGTGGAGGGAATCAATATCCATAAGAGCTTCTTCTTCTTTTTCTTTATTATGAATTGGAGAAAAAAATTATATAATCAGAAAAGTTCAAACTTTTAATTTAAAAATATAATTTTTGTAATTTTACAATGAGAATAAATTTTCGAATACTATCCATAAAAATTCCAATCATAATTTGTTTATGCACCTTTTTAATGTTCAAAATAGTTAGATGGTCCTGAAAGACATAATATTATTTGAGATCCACAACTATAATTTATATATGATGTAATAATTTTGGATTTTGGGACCATATATTCGTAGACCACCCAATATTTATTCCCTTAACACATAGAGGGAGATGTCGAATCACAGATGCTTTATTCCACCAATCACCAATCATCGTTCATTTCTTGGTAAAAGACAAGAAAAAAAAGTCATCAACTTTTTTTTTTTTGTTATATCTTAATTATATCGACTTGGTTACTGGTTATTGGATGCACCTTTATCTGTGTGCGACTTTTTGACCACCAGTCCCTAAAAACTTACATCTATTTGTATACAGTATCCGCAACATGTATGCCAACGGCAACATTTACCAAAAAAAAAAAATGCCAACGGCAAATTAATTTATAATTATGTGTACCGTCAAACAAAACATGTAAATTGTACATAGATTTTGTAAAATAATTAGAGTGTTCATTATGAATGACTCTTTGCATTTTATCATTCATATAAGTTATATCAAAAAGTTTTATCCCTAGACATTACAATGTCATTTACTATTAAAAATAAAATATAAAATATATGGTAATTCACTTTCTATCTGCTTAAGTTTTTAAAATCAATGATGATTCAACATCTATCCACCATTTCTATTCAAATTAGGAGTGGTCAAAAATCTAATTGAACGAAAAAAAAAATTGAAAACCGATGTTATTCGGTTGTTTCAGTTCATTTTTACACATAGATGGTGATAATTTCAATTTTAAGTATAGTTAACTAAAAAATATCAATTCGGTTAACCATTTTATGCTAAAAAAATTACAACCCACCAAACCGATCGAACATCAAACCCTATTCAAATTATGTCATATCAACCCTTTTAAATGTCTTTTAAATTTAATGTTTTTTTTTTTAATTTGTAAATATGGCTATTCTTATGATTTGGTCATTGCCAAAACATAATCTCAATAAATTACAAATGCCTGAATATATGATTCTTCCTGATAAATGATGATTTAGGTGAGATTCGGCATTTTTAAACCCCGAAATGCTCGGTTTCCATTTCGGTTGTAGGTGTAACAAATCGGCATCTTTTGCTTCTATTCAATATATAATGATTGAAGCTAACTTTGGTTGGTTAATCCGATCAGTTCATCGATGGTCGGCAAGTATGATAGTTCTAATGATGATCATGCACGTATTTCGTTTTCTTCTTATAAAGATTCTCAATATATTAGAATTGTTCGAATATATTCCAAATTGACCGACCAAACCAAAATTGACCGATTTTGTTCAGTTCGGTTAATTTGGTTATATATACTTTTCGATTCAGTTCAGTTTATCTTCCAAAATAAACCAAGCTTTTTGATTTGAAAAAAAATGGAAACAAAACTGAACTGTATCCACGCTTAATTCAAATACAATCAACTCACAATTTATATTGCATTTTTGTACCTTTTAGTTTGAACTATTTACATTTTTATGTTTAAATTTATAATGTTTCAATTTAAGCTTTTTAATTTCAATTTTTTGAATTTCTGACAAATGGGCTGTTAAAAGTATGGGGATATGCAAATGTATTATTATTTTTTAAATAAAATGTATAAATTGAAACAAATTATATTTTAATATTAGTTAAATATGCTGAAACTTTTAAATTCTATGGAAAAAAATCATTTATATGAAAATATAACAAATTAAAATTTGAGAAAAGAAATTGAAACGGTGGAAAAAGAAAGTGCAACTTTCTAAAACTAAAATATATTAAATTTAATTAATCTTTTTCTTAACTAATAAATTTATTACCCAAATTGGCAAAATGAGTTAATTAAAATATGAGTAAATTATATTAGAGATATCTTAATTATATGGAGTGTTACAAGTAGGTACTTAATTTTTTTTTTTTGTATTTTAGTATTTAAACTTGTAAAACTTTACATCATTAGTATCTGAGTTGATTTCTGTCAAAAATACACGTTAAATAGCACGTGACACACACGTGACAGATACCTACTTGTAAAATATAATATAGTTTAGATACCTTTACTATAATTTGCTCTATAAATTAAATGACATATCAAATATAAAATTAAATTCAAAATAAATATATTTATTTTAAAAATATATGTTTAAAACTTTTAAATAAATATATAATTATTTAAATATTTGTTTGTTTAATAAATATTAACTTTTGATTTTATTTATTTAATATTTTAGTTAATTAAATATATTTTTTTAACTAAAATCAGAAAGATGTGAACAACTACTCATCACAAACCTACTATTTGTTAAGAACTACTAACAATCGATATGCCGACTGAAGTTAAACACCAAATGCAAATAACAACGATATTGCAGCTCACATTGTCGAGACTTTTGGAGACAAAAATAACATCTCTAAATTTATGATCATCGGAGTATGAGCAACACTTGCACGAGCCCATCAAGCCAGAATGAAAAACAATCGGTAAATTTGCCCACAACCTTTTGAATTGGGTTGCAAGGACCTCAAAAATAAACTTGCCTCTAGTCGTCTCAATGATGGGAGCTGCAGTATTGTTGGATTATGCGTTTGGTGTTAAGCTACATTGTGCTTCTTGGTTGTTCTTCACAAATGCTAAATTTGGAATGAACGGTTGTTCATAGCCTTCTAATTTTAGTTTAAAAATATTTAATTAATTAAAATATTAAATAAATAATATCAAAAGTTAATACTTATTAAATAAATAAAAATATTTAAATAGTAAATATATTTATTTTAAAATTTAATTTTATATTTAATATGTAATTTAATTTATTGAACAAATTAAACTGAAAATACATAAAGAATTTTACAAATAAATACATGTCACATGCATTCCATGTGTTATTTAATTTGTATTTATGATGGAAATTAACTCGTATACTAGCAATGCAACGTTTTATAAATTTAAATACTAAAATGCAAAATATATATATATATATATATATATATATTAAATACTTACTTATAATACACAGACACATGAGGGTGTAGTCTAGACATGGCAAATTTTAACACGACCCGTTACCACAACACGAACACGAACATTTTTTACGGGTTTGGGTCTAGCTGAAATGGGTTGGGTTGATAACGGGTGAACCCGTTAAGATAACGGGTCTTAACGGGTTAACACGCGAAAATCCATTAAGACCCATTAACAATCCGTTACTGTATAATGGCATTTTTGTAATTTAATTAAAAAAATCTCTAATTATTTTTCTCTACTAGTTTGTAATTTATTCATTCTTCATTAATCGCGAAAACATATTTATGTCTTATTATTATTTTAAATATTGTTTTAGATTTTTATTTTTGGTTTGTAGAAAGATTTAAATATTATGTTTGTATGGTTTGTTATTTTTTTAACATATATTAAGTATGTTGTTTTAGTTTTTATTTTTGGTTTGTAAAATGATACAAATAGTTATTTATGTATGTGCTTAATTATTTTTTAGTATGGACTATAAATTATAAATTAAATATATTTTTTATTTTTTTTAAAAATAATTTTGAAAATAAGTTTATTGGTTAACGGGTTGGATAACGGGTTATACGATAATTTTATGAACGGGTTTGGATTTATATATTTCAACACGAAAGCTTAACGGGTTGGGTTTGGGTAAGAAAATTTTAACACGAACACGAATACTACACGACACGAACACGATACGATACGACACGTTGCCAGGTCTAGTGTAGTCCATGCGGTAGGAACCAGCTCACCCATCACACCTCCTTGCAGGAGTTGCGGGTTCGAGTCTTGGTAGCCCCACATGACTATGTGTTCCCCTCCTCTGCTACCGCACGAGGGGGTGAGAAGTTTCAGCGATACGGACCACCAGTAGCGAACTCCCATGAAATTGCAAAGACGCCTAATTTGACCTTCTTGTTAGATCCCTCTTGGACCATGACCTCGCTATGGATAATTACTTTCTTCAGTTAGCAAAAAAAAAAATATACTTATAATACACAGTGTAATTGTAGACCGATCCACAATCATGGGCATGAATGAGTTAAAAAGAAAATGCCTTTGGTCACTGCTTGGCGTTGGGCTGGGTTGGTAATGGTGAATGACTAAAGATAAAGCCACCCACTTTTTATCAGCCTCACGTGGCTTGCAGTTATTTTTTATTTTATTTTTTCGATAAAGTGGCTTGATACTTTATGATTAATGTTTTTTTGTCAACGGCTATTAGTCAATCCGTGGGAGAACTATTTTATTTTATTTTATTTATTCATACTTCTTTTAATAAAAAAAACATGCGCCTTTAATTTTTACCAAGAAAAAAAAATGCGTCTTTAATGAAATTGACGTTTTTATTTCAAAAATATTTCCCTATCTTAAAAGAAACATAGTTGAAATTATGATTTTTATTTTATTTATGTTTTATTCCCCTCAAATGGCTGCTTTGCATTTAAATCAGCAATAGCTTTTGCTTCGATAAAAATCAAATAGTAATCCATTTTTTTTAATTAAATCATTATATTTTTACTGAAAAATATTATTTTATTATTATCAATGATAGATTATTAGCAGAATTTATATATTATATGATATTTTGAAAAATTATTATTATAGTATTTATTTTTTATTAAAATTTTAGTATTAAAAAATTAAAATAAAATTAAATATTATCAATTAAAATTTATTAATAAGCTGTAGTTTCACCCGGTGATAAATAATAAAATTTATTTTTTTGAAATGATTATTTTTATTTTTTATATTTCGATACAAATATTTTATATTCGAAGTACACTATTTAATTTCTTTATATTATCATGTCTCGTAGAAAGTTTACTTTTAAAGAAAGAATTAAAGAAGCGGCCATGTTAATTTAAAACCATTATAAGCCCTTTCACCAAAAAAAACCATTATAAGCCCAGAGCAAATTTGACATATTAGGCCTTAAACAATAATTTCCATACAATTTTAGTTATTTATATTCCATATTAAAATAATACTTTAATAGTGAAACCCAATAAAATGGGACAAAAAAAATATATATATATTAATAACACCAAATCATGAAACATAAAAGACAAAAGAAAGAAAGAAGAGGATTGGGGAAAGATAAAGTTTACAGTTGAAGAAATTGATTGCATTGCAAAGAAATAAATGGTTCAGTGTTTTCGTAACTAAATAGGGCGTTTTTTACCCAAAAAACACTAAACAGGGCGTTTTAAAAATGACAAAATATTAGCCGCCACAGCATTTAGCGTATCAAAATTGCACTAACTACGTAGGCGTCGATTCAGAACATGTGACTAACAGAGAAAAGCACAACAAAACAAGGTGCGGAGTCCGAACAAACAACCACCGTAGAAAATAAAATATTAAAATATTATTAAAATTAAAAATATAAATGAATATTTTGCAGCCCCAAAATTAATAGACACAAAAACTTCGAAAGCAGAGCAGCTAGTGAGGAACACGTGCTTACAAAAGGGCATTGTTAAACTCACCCATCACATTTATATTTTTCCCAAAACAGCCAAGTAGAAAAAGAAACATCGATTACGTGGCATGATTCTATTGGACTTTCACAGGAGATATGTACTAAAGTGAGAAAAGCAAAGACCTTAATGGACTATGAAAGATAAAATATATACACACATATATGTATATATATATATCCGTATTCCCACCAAGAGAAAGAGATCAGAGCCACATAGAAAGGTAGAGGTAAAGAGGTGTATAGGTGATGGGTGGGGTCCATATTTACTTATCCTCCACAACCACACCCACCACCATGGACGATTAATTAAGAAAGGTAAACAAAGGACGACACATTGAGAGACAGCCAAATCTTTCTCAAAGAGCCACAGAATATGCCATCTTGACGGTCGACACACGCTTTGCTCGTCCACCATCCCTTTTTTCCCCTTATTAATATTTTTAAAAACAATAATATTTAAATATTCACTTAACAATCTAACGAAACTAAATTAGATTAGATTGAATTCCATTAAAATTAAATTATGGGATCTTATTTTATAGATGTGCATTAATTTATCAAGACATGTACAAATAGAATGATAGTATTTTATTAGTTTGTATTTAACTTATTTATGCTATCAAGGATTAATTTTTCTCTTAAAAAAATGATTATTTTTCAATAAATAAAATAATATTATATTTGCCATATAAAATGTTTAACAAATTTGGTGTTTACAGCATCAATCTAATTTTATTAGCTTCTTTTGAATTTTATTTACATCATTTCTGAACAAATTGGTGAACATAGTTGGTGAATGGATTTTCTATTAATTAATGTACAAACATTTTGGGCTAATAATATAAGTTAGGATAATTTAGGGGTCACCACATAAATTAACGGTTGCAAAATGATTAATACTTGGACCAACCAAAAAAGTTGTACCAGATCAATAACTAGAGGTCGCTTGGTGGGAAACTTAGAATATACTTTTTATTTATATATTTTAATAAATTAATTAATAATTGGGGATGAAATTTTGGAATTGTGATCCACAATTGGACAGTGGAGATTACTAAACCACGTGGCTTTGGGTATATCGACTGGACAAAATCTGATGGGAGGATTAAAACGGATATGATTGGTGATATATGGGAATGGTTTTTGTCGGTAATTGATGGTGGTGTGTATATTTAAAACCTTGCTAATGCGGAGCACAGGATCATTTCTTTTGGAGATCCTTTTAGTCTCTCTTTTCCATGCTAGTTACAGATAATAGCATAAACACACAAACACCACAACAAAACATAAAACAAAACCCTAAAAACTCACTTCTATATCAACCAACGCTGCTCTCAGTTCTCTTTTCCATTCGCCCCCGAAAATCCTTTTCTCTTTTTTATTTTTATTTTTGTTCCCTCTGTATGTTTTGGTAGACTTGTTCATAAACGACACGTCGTTTCACGATGTCTCGCACCTGCTCGCAGTGCGGAAACAACGGCCACAACTCTCGCACATGCACGGAGGCCGGCGGTGGAGGAGGAAGTGGTGGTTCCGGTTCCGGATCAGGCTCAGGCTCCGGTTCCGGCGAGAACGCGATCATGCTGTTCGGTGTGAGAGTTTCTGAGGGAAGCTCCTTTAGGAAGAGTGCCAGTATGACTAATCTTTCTCAGTACGATCAGCTTCATCAGGACTCTTCCAACGGCGCTGAAGCCGACTACGCTTCTGACGACGTCGTTCACGCTTCTTGTCGGAGTCGCGAGCGCAAGAGAGGTATAAATTCGTGATTTCTTTTATTTCCGCGTCTGTTTAATTTTTTTCTGGATTAATTTTTGGATTTTGTTTTGGTGGATTTAATTTTAATTAGGTGTTCCATGGACGGAGGAGGAGCACAGGCTTTTCTTGTTGGGATTGGAGAAGGTAGGGAAAGGCGATTGGAGAGGAATTTCTAGAAACTTCGTGAAAACTAGAACGCCGACTCAGGTTGCGAGTCATGCTCAGAAATATTATCTCCGACGAAACAATCAGAATCGTCGGCGCCGCAGATCTAGCCTCTTTGACATCACTACTGATTCTGCTGTATGCATATACAAAACCCTTGCAATTTTCTATGATTATTTTTTATTTAAAAAATTAAATCAAATTTAATCTAGGACTGGACTTTTTTTTTTTCTCTATTTTTCTTTGCAGTTTGTGACGAACTCGTCAATAGAGGAAGATCTAGAATCTGGATCACTACCAATGCTTCCACATCCACCGCAACCACCACAGCCTCATGGATTTCCAGTATCAACTTTTCCGATGACGCTAGCCTCCGTAGTTTTACCGGTCGCCGACGAAAACTCATCGGAAAGTCTGGGATTAGGAGGACAAAGCAACCAAGCGAAAACATCGACCTTCAAGCCTATCCGTCCGATTCCTATTCATCCGATTCCTATCCATCCGGTATTTCCTCCATCGTCCAAAATGGCTAAGCTAAATCTAAATAAAAAAACCAAGTCAACCACCGTAGACCCATTGCCGCTATCTCTCAATATAAATACGACGCCGTCGAATGATCAGTCGCCTAACCCAACGACGACGCATGCTTCTGCGTTTCAGTCCATGTCCAACGGTGATAGCATTATCAGTGTTGCCTGAAAAGAATATTATTATTATTCGTTAGTGATAATCCATTTCTGTATAATACAGCTAGCTATGTGGATGTGGAATATTTAATATTAGATAAGATTAAAAAAAAATTGGATTTAATTAGGTAGATTAATTAGGTGATTAATTAGCTAGGTTATTAGTTTCTTTTTATGTACAGGAGTTATAAAAAAAAAAATTTAGGAAAAGATGGGATGTCGTTTTCCGTGTGAGGGATTCTTGTATGATTTTGTGTGGTTCCTTTTGGGGGTGTTGGAATGAAAAAGAGCACCAGGTGCGCTATGTTATTTTGATGTCCTTTGCTTTTGGAACCTCAACAACTTGGATTAAAAAAAATGAAATTATGTGGTGGTGATGCTATATAGTTTTTTGGTGAAAAGGTGATGCTATCATGATTATCTGTTTTGCGTAATTTGTATTTGGACCTTTGCTTTTTTATATCGAGTATGAAAGAATGATTGGGACTGTTTTTGTTGTTATTGAGACATAATTAATGGCATAATTTGAATTTTGGCTTTATACATGAACACTTTAAAGTGATTTGTGCTATGGATTATTAATGATTAATTTCAAGTATAGTTTTTAAAATTTAATTTAGTTATTTAAATTTATAATAGTACATCGTCTAATATATGTAATTATTATTATATTATTATTTTGAAGTATATTTTTTTTAATAAATGTTGCACAGTAATAATAATTATATATATCTTGTTAGAAACTTTAGAAGCTATTTAATTTAGATTAAATTTCAGTGACTGTAATTGAAATTTACCTTTTTATAAAATACACTTTAAATCTATAATACGATGCCAAGCATGACCTTGGAGTCTGATTGAGTATAAAACTAGCCTTTGATTGTTCTTTTTCTTCGAATTTATTTGGCCGGATGGGGATATAGTCCGTCTTTTTTTTTTTTTTTTTTATGTATAATAATAAAAGTAATTCAAATGAATTTTTAATCATTTCATAAAATTTCTCTAATATATAAGCTTGAAACTTAATAAGTTTTTGTAATTGTAAGTTTGGCCCAAAAGTAAAAACCATTGAAAATATCGGATTAAAGTTCAAACCTAGAAAAAAATGATCAACATTAAAAAGAATCGGTCAAGAGTTTGATAAACAAGTGTTTCAAAATTGGTGTAGCTTTCAAAATTAACATTTATTTGTTTGGTAAATAAGTGTTTAATTGTTAACTATATATAATGACCAAAAAAGACATTAATTATTTATTATTATAATAACATTGTGATTTTTTTTCTTAATACTATATGTAATGTTAATTTATATTTATTTAACATAATAGTTCTTTTATTGATCATCACAGCTATATAAAATGGAAAAAAAAAAACAATGTATCAAAGCTCATTTATTGTAAACTAGAAATTGGAAAAAAGAAATAAAATAAAAAATAACAAACTAGCTTTATTAACAAGGTGTAAAATTGGTACTTTTGTGATAGTTAACATGAAAAGCTAAAATCAGAATCTAATAAACTATCCTAATGTTGCTTTCAAAACTTTAGAGCATCTAGATTCTCGATTTTATTTTTATAAATTGTATCAAAAACCTAAGTTAGCTTTTGATGTTTCATAATGAATTTTAATTTAAATGGGCCTAAAAGGATTTTTTGTAAATGTAAAATAGTCAAGATTTTATGTAAATTTATCCTAATTCAAAATAACAATGTAAAAAAATTATTCGTAGTCCTTAACCTAGATTCCCACAAGTACAATGCATTGTCTAGATGTGTAAATAGAAAAAGACGTTCTTTTCATCAAAAAAGAAAAGAAAATAAAATAAAATTGTAGACAACCTTTTAATGTAGATCAATTTTATTTGTTTGTAGGATTAATTTCAAGTTTGACTTAAATTATTCACCCAAAAAAAAAGGTTTGACTTAAATTAAATTTAGCTTTATAAATTTATGACAATACATCTGCAGTATCTGTAGATATATGCAATTAACATTGTACGATCTTGATTTCAAATATGTATATTTTTTTCAATAATAATTGGATAATAATATAATGATAATTGCATATGTCTGTAAAGACTGTAAATGTATTGTCATACATCTAAAAAATTAAATTAAATCTGAAAGCTTATTGTTGAAATTAACCCTTGTTTTTATTATTTGATCATTATAGTCTTGAAAGCCTATAAGCATGTTAAAATTTCATTTATCCATGTGAATATAAATTATTTTAACATCAGATCATTACATGACAATTTAAATTCTTTACAAATTTTGACACATAAAAACTAATTATTTTAATTTCATAACTTTGTTTATTTTTTTATTATAAAAAATATAATAAAAAAACAAAAACTAAAATCATCCATCAGATCTGATTGAAACATAACTACCAAATTATTTAAAAAATCTTCAAAGAGAATATTACTACATCTAATCAATAGCAAAACATAAAACGAAAAACTCCTACCAAATTATCTCAAAATCCACTTCAGTGAGTGGTATACATCAAAAGTTCAATAGAAAAACATAAAATTTGATAATTTAATCGAAGTTTTAAATGAAGTAGTGAATAAAAAAAAAATATAAACAATTAAATATTAATATTTTATTTGTCATATTATTTGCTAAAATTAAAGAGCTACTTCAGTGTCCAGCTAAGCAAAGAGCTAAATATACCTCTCATTTTCATATATCATAATGTGCCTGCTGTGTTTTCCTTCTTTATCTTTTGGGATAAAATTTTTGTTGTGCCATTTTTTTAAGGTTCATTTTATTGCAAATTCAAGTTTAAAAAAATTTCAATTATCTCCTATATCGTTAGGTTAACTCCATTACATTTAATTGAAAAAATGTGATAAAGTGATTTTACATGTAAAAAGTTGGGATTTGATCTGAAAACACGTTTCCCATGTATATCAGCTGGCCTACTGAGGTGATGCATGTTTCCCATGTGACCTTCGATAGGTTCAATGGATTTCTGAGCTTGCCCACTGAACTCGAGCCCGAGGTACCAAGAAGAGCGCCTAGTGCCAGGTCAGCTTCTTCTTTGAGTTGGTTGAGGTTGGCTGACTGAAATTTGGGGTCTATTTTATTGGGGGTTGAAATTGAATACCACTTTTATGAGATATTAGTGTGAATGTGTAAACTTTTGAACCTAAACGAAGCAATTTTAGACTAAAATTATTAAGCATCTTCATTGCAAGTAAGTCGCTGTGTTACTGTTTTTCTACAGTACAATCCAAATAATATTGTTTATAAATAAAATAATATTAGTTTCAGTATAATTATTTTATACTGTAAAAATTTTTATATTTTAAAATGAATATGAAAAAATTAGTGAGATTTTATTGGATAATGGAATTATAAATGTCTATAAACACCAAAAATATTCCCCTCTTCCATTGCTTTTGTCATCCGTTTGTGTAATTGTACGTTTTCCTTTGCCTTTTATCGTTATTATTATTATTTTTTTCCCTTGTAAATTAACATATACATATGTATGACTATGCGGATTGTTGGTTTATGTGGGATTGTAAAAATTGGTCTTTTTGGTTCCATATTGCTTCTACTTTTTGGTTTTGGCAGGATCTGGTTCTATAATTAGACTGAGAAAATTGATATTTTTTTTAAGGCGAGGTCATTTGTATATATAATTCTTTTAAGAATTTGTATATATGAGGAGGGAAACTATATATAACATATAAGCAATTTCCTTCTTACTACTCTCTTTCGTTTGGAGTGTCTTAAAAGCTTCAATGTAAAATTTTGGTCTCTTGTAAAAGGTACTTTTTAAATCATTTTTGTTGTCTGAATGAAAAATATTGAATTTTTCTTGACTTGATAATTTGGCATTAATCTCTGTGTATCTGAAATTTGTTTCCACGAGCAAATTGCTTGCCAAGAATCAATACTCCTGCGGTGGATCTATCTTGGTTATTATATATATTGGTGTTGCAAGAAGCAATTTTCTGTTTAATTGTTTGAATGTTCATCTCGCTTTAATCCAAAATTTTCTCATTCCAGCTTCTTGTAGCAACTTTAATTTTGGGCTGAGCTTATATGATTCTTTTCTTTAGCTCAATATTCCATTTATTTTATTTATTTCAGTTTAAGCATGTTGGATTTTTTGCCAAGTCAATGCCAAATTAATATTTTATTCTAATGGTAAAATCTAGACTTGATAACTTCCAATAAGACACACGTTAATATCATATAAATCTATATGAATTTTGAAAATTTAAATTTGCATATTTAAAATAAAAAAAAGCTTAACAAAGTTGATTTGGGTAAACAAATTGTGACATGAACACAAAGTTAATGCTATATAATATCTAAGCTCTTACAGCTTCGTGCTTTCTAGGTGTGCTTACATATGTTTACTTTGGATTTCCTAAACGAAGTGGCAGATGGCCTTGAGAAAGACAGCGAGTGGTTCTCTCTCTCTCTCTCTCTCTCTGTCTTTGATTTTTCTATATAATCAGTAATCTTATGATGACGTTTTAAGACAATCGAATAATCTCTCCTTGTACTTTATTCAATGCCAGTTTGACTATTAATGTTTGAAGATGAGCCATCAAAATAAGTTTCAGGTTAGAAAAGACAGGTGTATCGCATGTCTGAGTAATGCAAGAAATGAATGAACCTCAGCTGGCATTTGAGTTTTGAATCCTCAGTGTGTTGGAACTTCTTTGCTGATATACACCAGTTGCCTAGACATAATTAACATAGGGAATGAAAGCAGATTATAAATTAGTAATGCATTGATATAACTATATTGTATGCATCTGGCACTAAGCAGAATGCTCATCTTCCATTTTGAATTGTTTTCAGGTTATGCATCATAAGCCCGTTGCATTCTTGGATCCTCATAAGTACTTTTTGATCATTATGAGGATGATATTGTGTTTTCACAAATGCAGTTACCATATTGCAGAGAAGAAAATTCCTTCTATGTATGGACATACAATGGGAATAAGACTAGAGCAGTTTACACCTTCAACTGCTCTTTTTGAGGTGACTTATATCCTATCTTCTTACTTTAAACCCAACGTTTTCTTTATATGCTAGCTGAGAAAGATCTAATCTTTCCTTTATAATTATTTGTTGCAATACAGGTATTGAGCGAAGAAGAATTTGCGCCTGTAAAAAATGTGAATGGCTTAAATTTTGGCACTCCAGAGAGTGCTAGGCTTGTTGTTCTCCGACTTCACACTCGTTGGGTAGTAGCTGCTGGGGGATTCTTAAGCATTCAGTGCTATTATATGCAACTGGTATTTTTCCCTTTTTCTTCCATTAATTTTTTTATTTATTTTTAAATCTGCGAGAGGGGTTGTGGGGATAGGGGAAGAGTTAGAAGGAATTGGAGCGGCGCTTAAACTGGTAATGGATAGTTTTGCTCTAAATTTTATTGTTTGATGAACATGAATAATTGGGATGATTTCCATGGCGCCTAAATGAGCTGCCTTACTCCCTTGGCTATTTCACTTTTCATTAATTCATCTGTCCATGCACTGCAGCTCTGTTAAGATAGTGTCCTCAAGAACTAGTTCCCATGTTTATTTATTTATTTATCTTTTTGGGTTTTTGGATACTGAATTGGGGGACTGGGGATCTTATATTGGGGAACAAACTTGAACCAACCTCTCACATGAGAGGCAGTAAACTTGCCACCACAGAGGGGGTGGAGGGGCACCTAGTTCTTGTCACATATGGAGCTCTTGCTTTGTCAGTTTGCTGTGGGTATGAATATCTTTAATCATCTCAAATAGCACTTACACGGTTATAAATCTTCTGTACATTAAATTTCTATGGTTGAACAGATTTAAGTTTTTTTTTTTGTTGGTGAATATTGAACATATTTAAGTTGTTGTTGTTGTTTATTTATTTAATGGTATTGTGAATATTATTCCTTTGGCCTCGATCTAATTAGTTTTATGCACAATTGATGCTGAACCTAGGCGTGGAGGTTTCACCGCTGTGTTCTTATGCTGGAGAAAACCTGGAAGGAATATGTCGTGGTAGAACCTTTCATGCCCCTTGTGAGATTACATTCTAAACAGAGTAAAGCAGAACAGAAGACAGAAGATGTATGTATAGAAGAAACGCAAAATAAACATAGAAAATGAGAATATGAATGGATAAGTTGAAATTGAATAAGCAAGATATTATGAGATTTAAGGTTGGTGAGGTGAGATTATTAATTGTTAACAGCTCAACAAGATTTCCTGATCTCCCTTTGAGTAAGGACTTGGAGTCTTCCCAAATGAAGCATAGTCTCTCCAAATTTAAAAGCGTCAGTGGCTGCTGTGGTTTTGACAATGTCAGCGGTTTGAGGGCGGAGAGCCATTTGTTGGTCGATTTGGAGAATTCCTCTGCGCTGCAGCAATTGCTTATAGGAGTTATGCCATGAAGCTAGTTGATAGACTTCAAAGGCTCATACACATTGTTTATTTGCGTCACAGTTAGTTCGATTTAGCCCCCACTTTTTAACTGTTCAACCCCATTTATTTATTTTGACAATTTATCATAATTAAAGTGGTAAGAGAAAAAAAAACACACTTTTTTTTTAACTATTTTATTTATTTACTGTGGGACCCCATACAGAAAGAGGTGCCTGAGAAAGGAAGGGGAAACCCCTGACCAAAACAGACAATTTATTAAAAAGAAAGAAAAAAAACGTACAAGAATAAAATAAAAATAAAAGAAAAACCATCCCAAAGGGACTAACTAGACCACAACAAAGAATTCAATATTTTTTGAAAGCTCTCGTAATAAGTCTATTCTCCAAATTTTTGGGACCGCCGAAAGCTACGCTTAGTAGCCGATGCAGTTTACATCTTCACTCTCAACAATAGTCTCATCAGTGCCTCCAACATAAGACACCAAAGCAGTTTCAGTTTTCTCATATGTCTCTCAATGGAAGCTGACCCGCTTCCACATCGACAGCCTTTGCAATAGTAACATCAACGTTAGCAACCTCATTCAAAGCAGAAAGAAACCTCGACAGGGGCCGACACAGTCACACCCTCTTGACGAGTAGAATTAGATGCCGAAACAATGTCAACTTTTCTTGAGCCTTCATGTTGCTTAAGAATATAAACAAGCTTATTAGATTGTTTATCAGTGGAAGTTTTGAAGCAATTTGTATTTTTTTTTTCAATAAACGACATTTAGAAAAATCATGCCCAATACAATGGTAAGCCGAACAAAAGGCAGAGATATTCTCATTGGTTTAAGAAATCAAAACGCAAGAGCCTTCCCTGCCCAACAAAATGTTTTCCGTTAGATGAGTGGCCAAGTCCACGTCAATCAACACACGAGCATAGTGACCTGAATGCTAATAAATTAATTTCTGAGCATTTGTTGACTTTTGAGAACCCGAGCTAAATTTTGAAGTCCAAACCTGAAGACACATGATACTAGATTTTAATGAAAAAGTACAAATAGCCCAAATTCTTTGTTTATGATCTTCTTTTGAATGTAATAAAACTTAGAGATATCCTCGACTCAGCGAAATAAACTTCAAGTTCGATAATTTCCAAATAAAACTAAGCCTTTGCTTCAACAATTAATGCTTTGATGGAGCATCACCTTTGGAACTAAGCATTATAGTATCCCAACTATACATAAAACAATCTAATATAACCAATTTTCATTTTTTTAAATCTAAATTTTAAAAATTATTTATTATAAATTTAAAATTATAATTTGATATAAAATATTGTATTAGAGTACCAAGGGAGTTGTATTCAATTTAGAGTTTAATAAATTTAAATAGTATAAATTTTAAAAGAATTCATAGATTGTTATGAAATTCTATAAATTCTTTAAATTCTATATATAAATTCATACAAATCCAATTAAATCCATGAAAAAAATGTAGAATTTCAGTTGGACATTTTTATTCATAAAATTGCTTATAAAATTCTATGAATTACATTAATATCCATTATTTTTTAAAATCTTTTAAAGTTAATGATTTTTTGAATATCTCTAGATTTTAAAAGACTTATATAAATTTTTAATTGAATATACCTAGAATGTAATAAACTTTTATAAAATCTATTTAAAATCTGGATTGAATATATATTGATTTGTATAGACTTCTCTGAATCCAAATTGAATATATTTAAACTTTTAAACTCTTTTAAAATCCAAGCAATCCTAATTTGAATACACCATATTGAGCTGCTTTCAGAATAATAATTATAATGAACTTACTAAATTTTTAAACCAAATTTGTTTACTAAAAAATATGAAATTGAATATTTGAATTTGGTATTTATAATTGTTTTTAAAAGTTTTTTTTTTCCATATTAAATTTAAGAGTGGGGCTGAATAAAATATAACTAAAGAGATGTGAGAGGAGCGGCATACGTATTAAATTATAAATAACTAATTAAAGCTAATTAAATAAGGTTATGGAATATTGCTTAATGTGCGGAAGAGGAATCGTTAGTAGCTTGTTGAACATGCTTAAAGAGCCTATAAAAGGATATTAACCAATGTGTTCGGTATTGAGCCCCTTGACCGCTACTGTCGTGTCAAAGATGAACATCCAAAATTATTTTATTCACACTAATTTAGAACAACTAATATTGATTATATGTGTGTGTGGTGTGTGAAATTATAGAGTTTCCAATGGTTAATGTGATGGGTTTCTATATACATTTTGAAGGGCAAAGCACAAAATATGTGGTAGTTCAAGGAGCAGAGTACCTTAATAATAGTTTACTAATATTCAAATTGGTTTTGTTGTACAACATGTTTACTTTAATAAAGTAGTTCGCTGATACTCAAATTGGTCAACCACCGAGAGGATTGGAAATTTAAAAAAAATAAAAAAAATTCACTTTGTTTTGTAACTTAGATCGTGAGCATTAACAATACTGAAGGAGAAGAATAAGTGCTTCAGCTGTCTTCTTTTCTTTTAGCACCATAACAGCTAATTTGCAAGCATTCTTCGGCTGACTCATAAGTTTGATTCATTCCTTTACTCCAATGACCTTTCTGGACAGTGGACAGCAACAAGAGAATTATATCTATTTCAGTTATAAATTGTAACTGTTCATCATTAGCTTCAAAAAAAAAAAAAAAAGAAAAAAAAACGTAACGTCTTTATAGTACTATATATATAATTATAAATACAAATTGCAGGTATCCATTTGTTACATATATATATTATATATTATTATAAATATTAAAGTAACATCACAAGGTATCAAAATAAAATTAATTCTTATATTATTGCATTTACGGTTAAAACAAATTGTTTTAACAATAGCAGATAAAATAAAAAAATTTAATACTAATACTTCTTAAATAACTATCCTAAAACAATCTTACAGATGTATATCAAGCTAAACTATAATGTCTTTATGAATCCTCAAGTTGTATGCATCTTAAATATATTGGTGACACCTCCATGCTTTCTATACCTGCCATATGGAAAACAAATAAGTCAACAAAGATCTTATAAATGGGTATTAATAAACAACACCATGCTCAAAGGACAGATAGACAAAGAAAGCAAAAGGCCAAAGAAACAAAAAAATAAAACAAGGGTTTGATGGCCTGAGATTAAGAACACTACCAAAACTACCAATAGCTAGAAGTTATATATCCACTGTTTATAAGTGATGCAGAGATTTCGTTCCGTAGCTGAAAGTAAGAATCAGTTTTGTGACAAATCCAAAAATGTGTACTGAATTAGCTACGGCTTTGAAATTATGACTGCATATTTTCTGACAAAGAATCTTTCAAATTTTATTTCATTCTCACTAATTAAACACAGTCTAAATTTAACTCTTAAAAAGATAACTTAAGAAAAAGGAACGCGCAAGATGCCGATGGTGCCATAAAGATAACCCACAGTCTTCAAAGGCTCAAACAAATTGATCGACTAGCTAGGATCAGTTTTTGCTTGCATTATTATTGGACCACCCAATTGTTTAGCTCACCAAAAAGGTAATGAGCAAATGTCAAATTAATTACTATCAACCCATCAGACCCAACAGCTAATTGCTATTGCCACTATAACCATTCTCCTACTTCACTATATATATATATATATATATATATATATATATANTATATATATGAAGATTTTAAAACACTACTAGAAAATAAAGTCAAAACTGACGTCTTAAGTGTTTACACGACGGACACAAAACCGTCATCTAATGAGGCATCGTTGATAGTTATAAAACATCGATGACGGTTCAAAACCGACATCTAAAACTTTACTATGATGGACCACACCGTCGTCTAAAACTACACTGAAGCCACGGGGCAAATATATAGACGACGGTTTAAGATTGAAACCGTTGTCTATATGTTTTTTTTTTGAGCGGTTTTTAAATAAATTTATACAAAATTATATTAAATATTAAATATATTCTAATTACAAAACTCTTATACAAAATTACTAATTAAACCAAAACTCTCATATACAATTTTTCACACAATATATGCACGGATAGTTCATACATATCATCGGGTTTCATATATATCACCGAATAATTTATACAATTTTTGATTATATACACAATATACAAATTAACAACCAACTTAACAAATATATTCAATATTCAAACCAAAAAATGCATTATATTCAATATTCAAACTTTTCAATGCACGGATTCAAACATTTTCATGGAATAATACATTCACAATTTGTTAAAACCAATTTAAATTGATTGCCGAGCACTAACCTTAAAGTTTTTGGGTTAAAAAAAATAAATATTCTGTGAAATGAAGAAGTAATCCAACCACAATAGAGAAGATAAGGAACGATGACCACAATGGAGAAGAGGAGGAAACGGCAACCACAATGTAGAAGATGAGCAAACAGCGGCGGGTGGTTTAGGGCTTCTATAGAAGTGAGGGAAAATGAGAGAGGAAGAGACGTATAAAGAATAAAACACGGAGTTAAAAACGACAGACAAAAGCTAGGCCCGTCGTTTTTTTTTTCCAGAAAGGGGTAAAAACGACGGGCCCAGCCAGGCCCGTCATTTTTATTTTTTGTATTTTTCATACCCAGAACGTTTATACTTTAGTCAAAGACAACGGTTCCTAAAGGAATAATTGTCTATTCTCTACAAAGAGACACGTGGCGGCAACATGGATGCCGCGTGTCTTAGGGATTTATAGACGACAATTTATAAAGAAACCGTCATCTTTGATTAAAGAATAGACGACGGTTTTGTTCATAACCGTCGTTGATTATTTTTTTATACGACGGCCCGTTATCTTTATTATCTTCCAAAGTTAATAACCGTCGTATTAGTGTATAACATCGGTTTTCTTTATTAACTAACGTCTATATAAAAATAAAGCTGTTGTCGATAGCTTATTTCTGTAGTAGTGAAATAAAGATATTTTTATTTAATTAAAATAAAGATTCTTACTAAAAATATATTTTTAGTGATAAATCTAAGACTATTGTCATTGATAGTTTACTTTTAATGACAATAATTCTAGATTTGTTATAAAAAATATACTTTTAGTAACAATTTTTATTTTAATAAAATGAAAATATCTTTATTGTAAAATTACTATATATATATAAGCTTACACTACATGCCATTGTCATATTAACCTTATTCTATAGCTTGCATTTATAGATTAAAGGAAGATAATGAAGAACCTAACATGTGAAATATTGCTAAGTGCCTTTTAATCCCCACTTCAATTAGCCTGCATCCAGAAGCCATATTGGCATGAAATCGAAGAGACCGATCTTCAATAATTCATTCATTGTTTTCGGTGCAAGGGAATAGCATGCATCAATGCACCTATATCAGGTTTTTGCACTTTGTATCCTGAACTTTTTTACACCCAACTTACTAAACATTGCACCGTACTGTAATTCGGGGCAGGGAAGATCTTTTTACACAATTTTTTTTCTCTCTTCTCTTTTCCCTTTTGATAGATTAGGGCTTATGGTGTTGGAGATAATGGAGACTGACGGAAAGTGAGCACAGTGGGGTTATCAAAATCAATACCGGTATGATTCGGATTTAATGTTCTCAAAGTAAAATGGGCATTTGATATAATGGGTTTTGTTTCCTTTTTTGGTTAAATTTAAATTTAAATTTTTTTTTATTAATGGTGCTGCAGTGACTCACAGAGACTTTGGGAGACAAAGTCTTCGAGCTTTTTTTATTTTTTTTTGAGTTTTTTTCTTCTTCAAGCACCAAATTTAAGGCTTACTTTACGTTTTTTTTGTTTTTTTTTTAATCTCATAAGTATATGGTACTAGATATATATATATATATAATATATAAAAAATTTCTAAAAAAAGAAAATTTTATTTTATTAAAATGAGAATTGTCATTAAGTATATTTTGGTGACAAATCTGAAAATATTATTATTGATAATTTATTTTTGATGACATTTTCAAATTTTTAATTCAAAATATACTTTTAGTCACAGATCTGAAAATATTATCATTAAAAATAAACTATCAATTATAAAATTTTTAAATTTTTCACAAAAATATACTTTTAATGACTATTTTCATTAATAAAATGAAAATATTTTTATTATGGAATTATATATATAAAGCATTTTTGTGTTGAGGTCTCTCCCTCACTACCCATGCACATAATATTTCTATTCCAATCCTCTCACCAAAAAAATAAAAAAAAATTAAACATTTTCCATTCTTTCAGGTAAAAAATTATGTAAAAATCAAATCAAAATAAAATTCCTTCCAGGAATAGGCCGGTATTCTTTTTTTGGGATTATCCACTAGTATCGCCAGTATAACTATTCTTAATCTCGTTCGAGCTACGGTCGGGCCTAACTAGGAATTGGCTGATATTGAAGCTGAAGCAAATGTGCTTATTATTTTCATATTAAAATTTATGAACAAAACTACATTGTATAGGGATTGAAAGAAAGAAAGAAATTCAAAGTCAAAATTAAATAGACAAACTTGCAAGATAGGATTAGGAGTCTAAATTCGGGGTACTCAATCTGGCTTGAGTTCAAAATTTTGGGCTCAGGTAGTCTGGATTGGGCTTTTTTGGACTAGAGAGAGAATTCAGACCAAGCAAGACCAAGCTAATACTATAAATTTTAAGGCTCGGTGCCTAGCCCTATGGGTATCAAGCTAAGCTTTAGATTTAAAGTTTAAGCTTAAATTTAGATCTCAAAGCTTAATTTAATTATTATTTCTTATTTAAAGCATATTATGTCAAAAAATATTCGTAGCCTTGTCAATGGGGGAATTATGGAGAAGGATCATTCATCAACCTCCACTATAACCCAAATAGATGTTCCTACTTATCCATTAACCTCACCATCTCCCGTAAATATTCATGTTGATCTCCCATTGAGACAATCCACCACAACCCATCTTATGACCAAACATTCAAAAGCAGGGATCTATGATAGCCATAATTTTTTTTTTTGTTTTTATGCTATATTTTATGTTGGATTTTGGCTAATTTTGAGTTAATTGTTATTTAAAAAAATACTAATTTGTTATATATTTTTTTATTTTTAGAGAAAAAAAAACAAATGCTGAAATTCGCTGTATTTTCTACGCAATCTTTACTTAATAAATCATATATGAAGCTACACATGGAATGTTGGTGCAATTCTAGTTGCTAATGATTTTTGACTCATCAAAGTTTAATTCTATAAAGTTTCATTTCAATTGGATCAATCAATTAGTACTACTTTGATATTAAAGATGAACATTTTTAGCAGTTGAAATAGACTTACACTCTTATGAAGAAATTGACATTTGAGTGCATTTCCAGTGTCAATTTTGTACGATCAAGATATGTCTGAAAAGCTAAGACATAGACCTAACACTTGAAACTGTAATCAATGAATTTGGAGTTTATATGTTCATCCAAATTGCATTTGGAATCTGCCTCATAGTTATAGAAGATATAAAAGAAAATATTTTTTCCAACTAGGATACTACCTATGCATGAATGATTGGGATTGCCACATCATCACTCTCCAGCCATGTGTATTATTATTGCCACATCACATGCAACCACTTAAAAAGTCTAGATTATTCCAATAATAATAATTGGAGTATTAATTGGATAAGGAATTAGATTTGGAAAGAGATTGAAATACTAAGTAGATATGGATTTACTTTCTCAATCTAATTGGGAGTATGAAATCATTTTGAGGGCACTAGTTATTTCTATAACCCCATATGACCGGCCATTAGAGTGATAATAGGGGAGATTTTCATTTGTATTAATATTTTATTTTTTATTATTTTGAAGAATTAGAAGTAAGGTATGGGTTAGAACTCTATAATTTTTTCTTGCTTTACAAGCATTCTTTTCATAAAATACTGTAACACCCCGTCCCAGGAAAATATTAAAACTGAGTTTGATTGGTTGACCGTAAGTGGGCTCGGGGTTGACTTTTTCTGTGATTTTAGTTTTGTTTTGACTTTGGTACCAATGCTTAGAGCTCATCGATACGAGTTTGTAGACTAGTAGTATGCTTGAATCGGGATTAAGATCGAGAAGTTATGGTTAAAATAATGTGAGGGCATTTTGGTAATTTTGTAAGGCTAACATTAAAGGGTGAGAAATGACGAAACTGCCCTTCCTCTATCTTTTTAAAATTTCCAGAAGGGTCCGGAAAGAGGGGGAGAGACCTCTCCCGACACCAGCTTTTCCGCCGGCAGCGACCGTATTCAGGCCAGCCCGGGCCTGAAATTACTTGGAGCTTGAAGCCGGCGACCTCCCTGACTCAGCGGCACCGGCGAGGACCTGTGGGGACACCCAGATCGCCGGCAAGCCCGAGGAACCCTATGATGCCCTTTTGCGTGTGATTGCCGGATTCCGATGAGGAATCAGCAAGTTCACCACCCGAGAAAGGTTGCACATATCCTCCTCCATCTTTTCCCTTCGATCTTTGGCCGTGAAACCCCAGGAATCTCCTGAAAACTCGAAGAACCGGCGAGCCCGTTGTTCCTCTGGTTGCCGGATCCCGACGATTTCGGGGTGCAGGGTTGGTCCTTTTCCCCTATTTGGGACCCCTTGAGCTCGATTCTGGCCTCCTCTCTTCCCAAATTCCGTTCTTTTGAGCGATACGATGAGGGGTGCTCGGCCATGACTTTCTGGCCATTTTCCAGCCATTTTCCTGCCACCACCGGCGGCAGTTTGGCAAGGTAAGTTCACCTTTGATTCCTACACTCCTCAAGCTTCGTTTTGATATATAATTTTCATATTATAATTAAGTATTGAGAATTTAATAAATTGTAGCTATCTGTGGTAACTGTTAAAATAGGAATTATTGGGTGAATTTATGGTTAATATGTGAAGCTTGAGTTTAGGCTAAAGGATTATTGTAAGATGATAGCAAGTATGAATTGTGGGTTGGAATGGTTTTTGAGGAATGTAATGACTATAAATGATTATGTGTATATGTGAGTGACTATATATATATATGTATGGAATGTGTATAGCTTTGTAACGGTTGTTTGTTATGAGGGTGGAATGAATTTGAGCACTCTGATGTTTGTTAGTGAAAATGTATTATGATTGTGATATATATAGATATATATATAAATATATATATATATATAAATATATATGTATGTATGTATACATACTGAAAGGGTAGATAAATTGTAGTGTGTGGATGGATGGAATGTGTTGGTGCTGAATTGGTGAGTTATGATATAAGTATGTATGTATTCATAGTTTGGTGATTTTCTTTGAGTGGTAATGTGAATAATTGATTTGTATGTGAGATTGGAATTGTTTGTGGATTTTGATTTGAATGGAATTATGGTATGATACTTTGTCTGGAAATGTGGGTGAGGATAGTGGTGGAGGTGTTGTACGGTGGTGTGGATGGTGATGGTGATGATGTTGGAGAGGGTACCCTCGGTCATATGAAAGCCTTTTACACGATTCCTAGAGACCAATGATCGTGATGTTTGCACCCCATTCCCGCCACGATGCCTTCGGAGAAGGATCGTGATGATGGTTGTGATACCATGGTTATCTAGTACCTCATTCCCGCCACGATGCCTTAGAGAGAAGGATCGTGATGATTGGTTACCCCTTTGTGTGATTTTAATTCGTTAAATTGTTAATGGAAAATGTGTGATATGTATTTATTATTTTGTTATTTTTCTCTGGAATAAATACATGCATATTTCAGTTATTGAGATAAAATATATGATTGTGAATATGATCATTTTCTTGTGGACACATAAATGCACGATATAATTATATGGTGGATGATTGCTTGCGATGGGATATGCCGTTAAGCAGAAGTGTTATTTGCTTGGGCGAGGAATTATGTCGTCAAGCTATGGTTAAGCTTCTTGTTGATTTGTAGAGCATGTTCTGGTTTGTTGATGTATTTGAAAATGGGTTAAAATATATATATATATATATGTATATATATTTGTCAAGTTGACTTCTGAATATCAATTGTATCAGAAGTAGCATATTTGGTGTAAATATGCTTTAAGAACTACAAGTAGCTTGATCCTATTAAAAATGGTATGTAGGCAGCTCAGTTTTATACTGAGTCCAGCTACGTTTTATTTAAACAATATATTTGTTTGATTGGGAAATGTGTGCTGGTAGAATGGATATCGTGTAGGTATGCTTTTCCTTGCAGGAAATGTAATTTTTGTATTTGGGGAATGTTGTATAAACAGACGAAATGCTGCTAAAATTTTTAATGGCTCAGTAGAAATGATTAACTGCTTATTGGCTTAATAGAAATATTAAGTCATGCAGGCATGATCCAGGTGGGTTGGATCCTGTCAAATACCCTATACCTTAGAGCATTTGAAAGATGTCTTTTCCATTCGACACTACACATTATTTTATATCATTCAACACAAATCTTAAGGTTTAGAGAAATGGGAGAATTTTGCTACATTAAGAGAATGAAGAATGGAGAATTCGGGCAACCACTTTGGGATGATTCGACTTTCCTTTGGAGACATATTTTGAAGAAGCAATTGAAGAAAAAACAAGAAGGGATTTCCACCAGCCACAAGCTCTAGATTTGCTTTCCCTTTTTTTTTTTTTTTTTCCATTCATAATATGTTTTGTTTTAATTTGTTGATAACTATTTCTAAAAACATGAGTAGTTAAATTTTTATTAGGATTATGATGAAGTCCTATTATGAATATTTAGTTTTTAATGTATGGTTAATTAGTTTAAGATTCATGGTTAATATTTCATTGTAATTCTACTAGTCAAGCTATTTCTCGATATTCAACCTGGGCTTTTGTTACCGTTTCACATTACATGATCATAATTGACAATAAATGGAGAAAAAACTCAATCTTGTTGCCAAAAGGTTTCATCAAAACCCTCATTTGATTTTGAGGACACCTTTATTTCGATGATCAAGCCGGCAACCATTCGGCTTTTTCTTTTTGTTGTCATCGCACACAAGTGGTCCATTTGTCAAGTTGAAATCAATGGGAATCTACAAAAGGATGGTTTTCTGAGTACATCTAATCCATAACATGTTTGCAGACTCAACGAATCCTTCAATGGCATAAACAAGCCCTACGGGCATGGTATGTTCGCTTACACATTACATTGTGTAAATGGAGCTTCAAGCGTTCAACTGTGGACTTGTCTCTATTTGTTCTTCATCTTCATTGAGACACACTGTGGGCACTCATTTATGTTGATGGCATCATTGTTATTTGCTCTAACGTCTTGTACATCAATCGGTTTATAACTAAGCTTCACTACAAATTTTCTCCTAATGATCTTGGCCCCATCTAATTCTTCCTTGGAATTGAAGTATCATAGACTACAAATGGTTTTTGCTTAACTCAAGGCAAGTACATTAGTGATCTTCTCACATGAACATACATACTTGATTAGAAAAATAGCCCCAGATTTTCCAGCACGACTCACCGATTAAGTAAATTCACAGGTACCAAATTTCACAATCCCTTTCTCCGTCGGATTACAAATTGAGCTTTACAATATTTATTGTTGAGCTTTATAAAGATCAAGATTGACCCCCCCACACCTTTTTTTAGGAATGAGCAGAGTATTCCATCGTTGCTTTCTCAGGGAAACAAAAATTGAGCAATTAATAGATAGTTGATTTGGGGTCCCATTAAGTATTCTGTACTGTAGGACATAATTATACATGCTGGTATTTGTTTTTTTGTTGGATTAAAAAGAAAATAAGCTGCAAGCCTCCAATTTAAGAGCATATATTGTATTTATTTTTGAATAAGATTATTTAAGTCCATTTACTAATCACTTAGTATGTGTCTTGTAAATTAGGCTAGTATTGCTAGCTAACAACTTGTGTATATGTATATGCACACGTTGAGGATTTTAACTTTCATTAATTAGAATGTAAAACTAATGGAAGAGTTAAGATTGATTATGGTATATAAATTGTATGATAAAAATTGATAAACGAATCAAATAAGCGACTTAAGCAGGAAAGAAACTATTTACTTGTATAGAAACAAATTGCTACATAAGGTATTATGTTTTCTTTGGTATATATGCGTCGTATATCAGTTACACATCCGGGATGATGAAGCTCTAGCACCTTTCTGTATGTTTGGCTAACTTTTGGGTCATCTCATTAGGGGCAGTTTTGTCTCAACCCTGTCATTGTTTTATTTTTTTTTCGTTTTATTTATTTATTTTTTGTGAAGAAGAGAGGGAAACTCAAGTGTAATTATCTCACAAAAATTTCATTTTAACCTTCCCTCTCATGTTGAGCCCTACCGTATTAAATGTGATAGATTTTATTAATGTTTTTTTTATTTGAGACCCACTAAAATTTTACAGCACACAAAAGCTAAATCATAATTCTAAAAATTAACGCAATTGAATTCTGAGATAGAAAACAAATTGAGAAAAAAGAAAAAAAAAAAAAGAAGGCTGTTAAGTGAGCCCATTTGCTTGATGATGGAGCATTAAAATTAACGTAATCGGACTTTGAGTAGTAGGAAAATTCTCCTTTATTAGCAATCCTCTATAAGTATAATATTTTTTTTTTTTGATGAATAAAACTTTCATTAAGGAAACGAACGGAAAAACAAGGAAAACAACACAAAACACCAGAGGACTCAAATCCTCCCACAAAACAATATCAAAGGTTTGATTCCACAATGTCAATCTCAGCTAGCTTGAGTATATCATTGTGGATCTCACCTTGTACACCAGAAACATAATCAAAACATACATTATTCTTCAAAGTTAGCTTTGCCGTGCAGTCAGCCACCATATTAGAGGATCTGAGATTCCAGTTGATTGACCAATTGAGCCGGGAAAATCTGTTCCTGATTTGCAGGATGTTAAACCTGGCCTTCCAAGCAACTGGTTCTTCTAGCTTCTTTATCTCACTAACCAAATTAATGTTATCTGAAGACCAAGTTAAATCAATCCAATTTTCCTCTTCAAGTTTCTTTGAAGCCCAATCAATTGCAAAGCCTTCTGCTTCAAAAGCATCAGTGCATATCCAAAGTTTGGAACTTAGCCGAAGCAACTTACCACTCCAATCCCTAATCACAAAGGCCACTGCAGCCTTACCATTTAAAAAGCTTGCATCTGTGTTCACCTTCAGCATTCCAAAAGGGGGCCTTCTCCATTTCTCCATATTAAGGACAGCCATCATAGGAAGAACTTGGGCAGACTTAGTAAAACCTTCATCCACCAACCTGTTGAGATGCATAATACTGGCACCTAAACTTTTTTGAGAATTGAACAGCATTTCATTTCTCCTATTCCAAGCAACATACAATACAGTAATCAAAAACACAGAAAAATTTTCTTTATTCAGGAATCCATTCCAATACTCCTTTGGAGGGTTTAAACAGACTTCAGTTAGATGTTGAATGCTTGAGAAGCTCCACTTTTCCATCATACATCCCCATTTGCTTCCAAAAGCCAGAGCTTTCAATCCCGAGCATTTAGTAAAAAGGTGGAGGCTCGTTTCATTTTCAAACCCACACATCGAACACCAAGTTTCACCGATCTTTGTCCGGTCAAAGAGAAGAGCTCTAGTAGGAAGCACTCCTGCTTTAAGTCTCCACAAAAAAACTTTCAATCTTTCTTGAATTTTTAGCTTCTAGATTTGCTTCCATTCCTCATTAGGTTGCATATTCAGAAAGAAGGTTCTGTAGCTATTTTTAACAGAAAAAATGCCATTTTCACTTCCTCTCCAAATTAGAACATCTTGGCATTCAAAGTTGGGCCAATTGATCTTCAAAATCTCTTGCACCGTATCTTCAGTAAAAATGTTATTGAGAGTCTCCAGATCCCACTGCCCTTCTTGGTTTCTAAAATCAGCAACCCTGTGGAAAGGCCTAATGCAGCAACCTTCTTTAATCTGAGGAGTGCCAAACGGTCTACCAGGAATCCAAAGATCCTTGAAAGGATGGATATCAAATCCATTTCCAACAAAATAACATGCATTTTCCTTTATAATATTTCTTCCAGCTATAATACCTCTCCAAGTTTTTGAACAATTCCTTTGGATAGAATGCTCAAAAATTGATTTTCCTTTAAGATACTTGGCCTTTAGAATTGAAATTCACAATTTATCAGCACCACAAGCCATATTCCAAGTAAGTTTTGAAATGAGCGCCATATTGAAGTCTTGGAATCTTCTAAAACCGAGCCCTCCCATCTCCTTGGGCCTACAAATATCTTTCCAAGCTTTTAAAGCTAAATATCTAGTTGATTTAGAGCTTGACTCCCACCAAAATTTTCGGATGAGACCATCCAAATCTGAAGTGATGCCTTTAGGGAGAAGAAAATTGGACATTACATATGTGGGGATATATATATATATTAGACCCATATACATTTTAGAATTTAAAATTTACCAAAAAATAAATATACATTTTAGAGATAATTACAGGCTTTAGATTCAAAGCCTCAGTGGTCAAAACCTTGTTGCAGTCAGTCTCGGATTTCAAAAGAATATGATAGTAGCCATGCTCAATGGCAATCAAGTTCCAATCCTCGAGCCGCCAAACACCTTGAAGCTGTCCCTTCAAATAAAAAAATTTCCAAGGCTTTGCTCTTTTTGGTAACACCACCCGAGAAATCAAAGAATTTTGGCACATGGCCAATCTTTCATTAATCACCTCTTTATTAGCTTTAACAAAAAATATCACCTTTCATGGTGATGGAAGAAATCGGATTCGGAATCTTAGAGGAGCCCGAAAAGGATCCTATCACAGCAGCATAGAAGGCTTTTGGTGCAGTAGCCTCTTGTTAAGATAAATCTGCCCAAGAAACATGCTTAGGAACCGCAGTGGGTGATGCTAAAATCGAAGAAGAAGACGCCATAGTAATCGAAGAAAGAGCCAACAGAGGAACTAACACCGAGGGCAATTCCTTTGCAAAGTCGAAATCGACTATAACTGAACCAGCAGCAACCTTAGTAAACAGCGCAAAAAACCCTAACACACCCATACAGAAAGAAACGTCGAGCAGAGGTGGTAGAAGCCTTCTTGACAAGCTAAAAGAAACGAAACGAAAATGCGATGGAAAACCAAAAACCAATCAATAAACCATGTACCCTTGCAGAGCTTCTCTCTCTCCATCATAACTCTAACCTAAAAAAATAAAAAATAAAAATAACAAAAGACGACACTGGTAATATGTATATAATGTTGCCTATTGTCTATATAATATTAATATTATTTTTCAATAGCTTTTTTAAAAAATAATCATAAAATATATTAATAATTGAAAAGATTGACTAAAACGTAATTATATAAGAGGGATTGACTAAAACGTAATTATATAAGAGGCAACATTATATAATGTCACAATATCGCTTAATGGAGTACTATAGGCTACACTTTGTAGTCATAGTGTTGCCTAATGTTATCAATAGGCGATAATGCATAGCATTTACAGTGCCGTCTTAAGTGAATATAGGTTACTCTTCTCTCGTGTCGCCATTTTTTATTTTGTTTAAGAAATTGTCGCCTTTTATGAGAATAAGTGACACTGGAGAAGAGTCGGTTGCTTTTGACCATTTTTATCGACATGTTGAAAAGCATCAAATGTCGCATTTTGTATGAGGTGACCCACTTACAATGTTGCATTTCAACGAATTTTGCATGGTGCATTCACTTCTTAGTTAACTCATCTAATCTAGTGGTTAATATAAATGCCACATCATCTATAACATAACTTGCACATGACTATTATTAATAACGAATCACTTAATTAATATGGCATAACTTTCACATAATCCCTAAAAACATCTCCAATAGACTATTTAAAAGCTTTTTATTTTTGAGAGCAATATCTATTTTTGATAACTCCAATAGATTATTTACATTAACAAGTTAAAATACATTGTGGGGATTGACTCTTTAAATACATTTATTTATTGTACTGATGCGTTATCGGTTCATACCAAAATTAAATTACTGAAATTACCAAATCTTTAATTTTTGCAAGTCCAGTCGAACCCACCAAGATTGTGCTCAAATTCAATTTAAAATCTACTCTATTAAAATGGCTAAATTAAATAGTAAAGATGGGGGGTTTTGAATTTTGGCAAATTAATTAAATAAAAACAAAACAAAATTAGTGTTGAAAAAAATCAAAGCAAGAAAATCTCAATTCAGAGTAATTCATATAACTAGTATGCAGTGATCATTGACACTAAAATTCCATTTCTCTCATTCAATCTGCCATAAATAATCCAACTCCCCCTACATATACATCTTCCCTCCATTTTTTAAAGTGACTACCATGGTGCACTTTGATATTAAACATATTTGATCCAGAAGCTGAAAAGTGTAACAACCACATATTAAATAAGCAAGCTTTATTAATTAAATAAAATATGTAATTAAACAAAGATAAAACAGCCCACGACACACACCAACAGTCAGCTAATCAACATTACAATGATATCTGACTAACCTAAACCCTTATTTTAATCTCACTTATCAGCAATTAGCTAAACAAAGATAAAACATTTTCTATTTGCTAATCAACAGTCAGTTAATCTACAATCAGCTAAACAAAGATAAAGTATGTAATTGCACTTTTATTTTAATCTCACTAAAATAATATAAAACAATAGTTAACACTAATACGAAACAAAGATAAAGGCCCACTTTACAGTGGATATGCATCACAAATGCATTTTCTATTTGCTAATCAACACTAACCTCAGCATACATAGTGGACATCTAATTAAGAAAATTTTGTTATTCAGAAAGTGGACCACACATTCCACTTTCACAATAAAAAAATTTAGGTGTGGACCACACCAGTTCAAGAAACTGAAGTATAACAGTTAAGTCACACCAACCATAGACTACTCAATCAACTATTTTTATCACACCAACCAAACATACATACATCAATGCAAATTAATCAACTTCAGTCAAACACCAATCCTTTCAATCTCAATCCCATGTAGAATTATATTCAAACATATATCTACAAATCCTATAAAAGCATGTTTAGTAAAAGTAAAGCATAAACCTCATCCCATTGGAAACACTTTTTAGTTTTCCACAAATCTCTAAAACTTTCAGAGGGTAACATGATACACGAATAAACCACAAGTATAAAGGTTTCACATATCAGTTTTCCGTAAATCCCTAACACTTTTAGTGGATACCACTAAAAATGAAGAAGACACAGATACAAAAGTTTCAGAAAACTTACGATATGACGGAGCATCGTCATCTTCCTCATAATTGATTTCTGAGTTTCAATAAACCTTTGATTTTCCTTCCTTCACTCCGAAACTCTAAGTTCTAAAAATCGTAACCTTTAATTTCTGAAACTAAATTTGAGATGCAAATCTCGTATAAGCAAAGAGAGACGGATGGGGGATTAGAGTTGGATTGTAGAGAGATTAATAATATTAAGCGATTAAAAGAGATACTATCAAAGATTATCGAATAATCTCAGAGATTAAGGGTTTTTTTTTTACCTTGAACGTTCGAATCGAGAGGACAATGTTTGAGAGAAAAAAGTTTAGGGTGAAAAGACATCAAATGCCCCTGCAAATGAGCTGCACATGAGCATAACTGTGGTTTTTGAACGGAAAAAGGCATAGGCATTAACGGTAGTACACTTTGGCGAGTTTAGATATTAAAATGCAAAAAAAAAAAAAAATAGTTTAGGTACCCATTTGTCACATCCGATGTAGTTTAGGTACATCCGTTATTAATAACCCATTTTTTTGTTCAATAAATTTTTATATTTTGTATATATCATGTAAAATAAAATTGATTCAGTTGGCTTGCTATTCACACTTAGACTGAATGAAAAATTTAAACTTTTTGTATATATCATAAAAAAATATTTTTATTTTTAATTATTAATAAAAATATTTTAAATATATATATTTGCCTTAAATTTTGGAATTATAAAAAAAAAATCAAATTTTCGATTTTAATTTCGGACCTTTTGGAACATTGGTCTGGCATAGTCTAGATTCTCTCTTCAAACTAAAAGAGTCTATCCCGAACCAACTTTACATCCGTACGAAAAGATTCCTCTAGTGCAAGTAGCATTGCCAGCATCATCATCATAAGCATACGAATCAACTTTCGGACAAGCCAACTTGAACATCCTTGAATTAGCGGTTGGTTTGCAAGCCTGAATTCCCAAAGCTTCCAGTGCAGCAGTACCTCAGAAAGATTAAAGCAAATAAAGAAGTTTTGCAGGCCACCACACGCTGGTTATCATAGGATCTAGTAAATAAGAGGATGTTAAGATTATAACGCCATCAAAAATGAAATAAATGGTTGAAAAACAATTTTTAATTCTTAAAGATATTTAAACTTTCTTTATGAATTAAAAATGATCCGTAGTTTTAACTTATTGGTGCTATTATGATACTATATATATGTTCAAATGTATATCATGAAGGGTATTTTTTTGGAACACCATAAACAATTATAAACTATACATAATATATTAGCGCGCACACACAAAAAAAAATAAAAAAATGTAATTTTAGTAATATTATAGATAGAAATGTTTACAATACACATTAAAAGCACAGTGTGACAACTATGCTTACAGGGAAGGAGGACAAGTTTCAGACTAATCCTCAGAAGAAACCTCCTCATCAGAAGAATCTTTCTACTCATCGGAAAGTTTTCTCTTCTTCCACTTGTAGGCAGCTTCCAAAATCTTCAGAGTTGGAGTTTGTGTCTCCTCAGGGAATAGGCAATCAACATATTCTTCAGAACTGGCAATTGATAGTTTTTCATTAATATATAAAACAAATCCAATTAAGTGAAAAGTACTATAGAAAAAGACAAGACTTTAACATACCCAACAGGCCCATCTTCAGTTGCAATTTGCCTCCTCTTCTTGAGTTTCTTCGGCAACATATTTTGAACTAAGCTGGCATCGCCTAAATCCCCAAAATTAACCTCCAAATACTTTTAGTACAAATTCCAACAACGATCTATGTTACCCAATTGTAATTCAATCTCTATGTATTTCTTAAAGATCTGCGAGTTAAAGAGTAATCATGAGTATACATCAATTAAGCAAAATATCAAATCAAATCAATTAATAAGATTAATATCAACTTGCACATTACCTTATCCTTAGGAGCTATCCCAATTGCATTTCCAAGTATCCTCCGTGCACCTTTGAGATTCAGCTGTCGTATTTCAAATTGGGCAGCAAGAAGCCATACTTTTGCATAGGAGAATTTCTTGTGAGGGATCAGTTTTAGACACTGCCTGGAGAATGAAGTAAATTGACTGTTAGAAAATCTACAAGCACTAAAAACACTTAATCCTATAAAAATAAAAAAATCAGAAGTTGGCTTGAAATTTATTTCCATAGAAACATTCATGTAAATTATCAGTTAGGGAGGTTTTTAATGATGAGAAATAGGTTTTTCACAATATTAATTAACAGTGCACCCTAATAACCACATTAACAAAGCATCACAATAACCACAGCTTGACAAAAATAAGATAACAAAAAAATCCTCGACCATTGCATACCTACACATTTCTTGTACGTTCCATGTCTTCAGCATCAAGCTCTTCAAACAATGCATATTTAATCCTAATAAAAAACAATGCATATTTAATCCTGATACAAAGAAAATAACAGTAACAGTAAGAGTAAGAGTAATAGTAATAGTAGTAGTAATAGTAGTAATAGTAATAATAGTAGTAATAGTAATAGTAGTAGTAATAGTAGTAGTAGTAGTAGTAGTAGTAATAGTAGTAGTAGTGATGATGATGATGATGATGATGATGATGATGATGATGATGATGATGATAATAATAAGAAGAAGAAGAAGAAGATGAAGAAGAAGAAGAAGAAGAAGAAGAAGAACCAATTGCTGCAAGACAAACATAGACACAAACAGATTCTTAAATGAGAACTTACCAAAAGTAGATGTACCGATCCCAATACCGCTTCTCGTCTGCCGGAGGAACATTAGCAATTGCTCGCTCATAAACTTCCCTAGTTCTCTCCTTATTGCGCAAGCTCTCTTCAAGAGCAATGTAATCGAACCAATTATCGTATTCCATAGGATTTTTCAAGACCTTAACCTCAAACTCAAACCGCCTCAACCCCACTAAAGCCTCTTCAATCTGTTCCCAAATATTTCCTATGCAAATTTTCAGCCCTATCCTTGTAATTTGATACATATTGGTCAATTGCAAATTTAGGAAAGCCATCCCTAAAGGTCCGGCATCCATCGCATCCACCTCTCGAAAATCTGCCTGGCACCGGCGACATTACCAAGCATGTGGATGTATTTGATCCACAACTGGTCCACTCTCGGAAGCAGAGCAACAGCACGGTCCCAGACGTTCCTGGCAGAGTTCACGCACTCGTTCTTCATCTCGAACTCAGCGTACTTGAGCCACACAGAGTGGTTCCGGTAATCGACCTCGAGGGCTCGCTCCCACACGGAGCGAGCGCGTCTTAAATCCTTCTGCGATTCCTCCCACTGCGCATACTTGATCCAAACTTTTAGGTCCGACCTGACGCGGCGGACTAGATCCTCGAACTGCTTGCGCTTGCGGAGACAATACTCGCCGAGTTCAGCGTAGTCGGTGATTTTCTGTTTAGGTGGCCGGATTTCGGCCTCCTCACGCTCTCTGGCTTCCCGGAGGATTTGCTCGGCGGTGAGTTGAATCGGGGCTGGGGTTTTGTTCTTAACCCTGGTCGGTTGGGGAAGTTTCGTCTCGGCGTCTTTTGGAGTTAGATAACCCCGTTTCCGGTCACCGATTTCTTCTCCTTTGCCTGACATTTCTGGGCAATCCGCGGCTGCGATGGAGAGAGAGGGACTGTTCGTCGAGACCCTGTAGCGATGCGATGGAGATTGGTTTTTCTCAGGAAGGAGAGGCTATTGGTAAAATAAGACGCCGTTCTCGGTAAAGCTCAATTATATTGGGATTTGATTATATTTTATCGTTTTGTATTGATTTAGGATTTTCTTCTCGCCCAAGTTTTTTGGGATTGGGATTAGGGTTTTTAATTTGAAAAATACTTTTTAAATAATTTATTTTGCGAAAATTAATGCTAACGTTATTTTATCTATACTTTTATAGTTCACTATTATTTTATGATAATTTTTATAGTTTTAAAACATTTTAAAAATATTAAATTTCTGTTTAATTAAGTAAAAATGGTAATTGAACAATAATTATTTAATAGATACTTTTATTTTTTTAAAGTTTTTCGGTCTCATATTCATTGAAAAATGTGTACTTTATTTTGGGGGAGCAGAACACTCTCAAAACCCATCTCTCAATCGGCCAATATCACATCCAAAACACCATTCTCTCAGTAACTAAAATCGATCAATCTTGACCATAGCAGACAGCTCCTTTGTTCTCTGCCTATTCGTCACCGCTCTCACCAGCTCTTACCGAGACCACACCGAGGGCACAAAAAAACTCCCCATCTGCTCACCACCGAGTGCTTTCATCCCTAAAACTCCTCACTAGGCCGGTTTGCTAATCATTCTTCTTTTTTCATCTTGTTCTTTGATTTTTTTCCATCATTTTTTACTCCTTTTTCCATGCTTCATAAAAATCGCTCAGTTTTTTTTGGGTTGCTAATGATTTTAGTTTTTTATTTTTATTTCTTTTTTATTTGAGATTATTTTTTAAAAATCTATAAAATCCATATTTTATTTAATTGGAAAGTAATAATGTTTATATTTTATTTTAGATTTTATTTTTTTAGTTTGGTTTATAATTTTAAATATATTTAAATTGACAATCGTAATACATATTTTTTTAGCTACTATAAATATTTAATATAATTTTAATTTGTAATATTTTACATATTTGAATTCATAGTTATTAATTATGTTGAATTTTAGTATGCTAATATTTTTTTAAGATGCTTAGCATTTCATTTGAATATGTATTAATTTAAGTTAAAAAATAAAACAAATATATTTAGGCCTAGTAGACAAGAATTAAACAAGGCACGAACACGTAACAATAAGACACGATCACAGTTCAACACAAATGTTTAACGTGTTGGATTCGGATGAAATTTTTTTTACATGAACACGAAATGACACAGCATGAACACAGTTCAATACGACATGTTGCCATGCTTAATTTTAGGTTTACTAGTAATACATTTGTTGGGTTAAAAATAAAAATGTTATTAAATTATACAATCTATTTGCAGAGCCAAATACAATATAGGTTATATAATACCATACGTTGTAATAGGCATCAAACATGACTCAATAGTCACCCAACATAATTTTTTTGCTTATGTAACATATTCAATCACTCGGACCCAAGTCATTCAAAATTTTAGCTTTTAACCTGCGCACACACACATATAGAATAAATTATCAAGATGTTTTGATTATCAAGACTGTCATTAAGAATCTTTTTATTAACAAATTTGATAGTGTCGTTTATGAATAATCTGATAATTGTTATAAAAGGTTGATTGAATTTTTTTAAAACTAGATTAATTTTTTATTTTTTCTATATAGCAATCAACATGAATGCTATGTTAAACCACATAAAATATCTTTATTATAAAGTTTTTACAGCGTCTTTACTATATCAAAATTATATATATATATAATTTTTATATATGAGTAGAGCTAGACATTTTTATGGAATTTTGGTCAGAATTATCACTAAAAGATTTGTATGATGACAGTTTTTTTTTTTTTTTTGTCACCAAGACAAAGTTTCAGTGGCAATCCTGATGAAATTCTAGCCAAACGTCCGGATAATTGCAAATCCCATATATATATATATATATATATATATAAATTCACTTGTCGAGCACACTGTTGAGCCTGATATGTAATTTATTCTTTGATCCTTTTTTTTTTTTGTTTTCCAAACCAAATAGTTTAAATGATATACTGATTTTTATTTTCATTTTTTATTTTTTAAAGTTATTATTTAAAATTAATAAAGAAAAAAAATTATCAATAAGAAGTAAATGACTTTTGTATTTGTGACCTTTGATTATAGGTCTTGTGAAAGTCATATTACATTATATGACGTGGTATATAAATATTTTCAATGGATTAAATAAGTTCAAAAGTAAATGGCTAGGATTGAAAGGCAAGCAGACTAGCATGAACAAAACAAACAGAGGATTCACTTCCCAAAAGTTTTTGTTATGGTACTCCAATACTTCATCCCAATTGGATACAATTAGTTAATTTTTTAACACATGTTGAAGAACGTACGACCAAAGGTTTGAGTTGTTTTGTACCGATACACTTGCGCACCAGAGCACGATCGATCCCTTTGTTTGTTTGACATGAAATATGAATATCAAGTTGTATACTATTTTAATTAGCATGTTATCTTATTGTACAATCATGGAATTGTAAGGTATATATACTTGACAATTTTAAAATGCGGACCGCCACTAATAGTTTACTATTAGTGACAAATCAATAACAAAATATTACTCATAACTATTATTAGTAACAGTTTACGTTTTAAAATTCAGAATGATTATTTGACACTGGTGCAACAAACTACATCACTGCAGATTCCTCTAATCTCCAGCAAAAGACCGAGTACGGTGGACATGACAAATTGATTGTTGGCTGTGGGAAGAGTTTGAAAATCTCGAATTCTAATTCTTCTGTGATTAAATGCCTCACAAAAATATTCATCTAAAAAATATTTTACATGTTCCATGCATTACAAAAAAAAATTACGGAGCATTAATTGCAAGGTTGACAAATGACAATAAAGATATTGTTGAATCAAACTTCCATTTTGTCTTGTGAAGGATCATGCTACAATGAAGGTCCTACTCCAAGGAATTTCTAAAGACCCTATAGTGTCTCCCTTCCTACAGCTGTCAGTGTTAATATTTTCTGATATATGGAGTTATGTTCTTCTTCAATCAATAGAAGGATACAAGTACTATGTGTTATTTGAAGATGATGTCTCAAGATTTTCTTGTGTTTGTCCTATAAAATAAATATATGAGGCTAAACATGTATTTCTATAGTTTAAACTACTTGTTGAAAATATATTTCAAACAAAAATCAAAACAATTCACATTGATTGGGGAGGAGAATACCGAGTTTTAGAATCAATTAAAACTAATTTTGGACTTCATTTTCAACACTCATGTCCTCACACTCATAACCAAAATGAAAAAAATTGAACTTAAATATAGGCATATTACACATTATTACTTATTGAGCATAGTAATGTTTCTATGTGTTACGAGTGGGATACTTGCTCTACAACTACCTTTTTTACTAACAGATTAGCCACAAAAGTTTTACAGAATAAATCTCCTTTTCAAAATCTTTTACAAAAAGATTTTAATTTTCAAAACTAAAAGTTTTTGATGGTGAATGTTTTTCCTTTACACGGACGCCCCTATGAGTTTCAAAAATTCTCTTATCACTCAAAAAAATGTATATTTTTTTGGCTATAGTCCATTCCACAAAAGGTATAAATGTAATAGCCTTCAATCTAGAAAGATATATATTTCTCCAAATGTGATTTTTAATGAGAATAGTTTTCCTTATCACATAATATCTCATTCCCGTGGGACTTCTACCTCTAATAATATTTCTTACTATACCATCAATGTTCTTTCTCTACCTTTGTCTAATCACTTTATAGGTGCATCCAAAGTTCAAGGATAAGATTTCATCAGTCACCTTTACGAATCCAAAGTGGAGTTGTTCACCCTAACTCGGTGTCTAGTGTCTATGCCGTCACCTCAACATGACTCTTCATCCTTCAACCAACCATCAAATGCGGGCTCACCCCATTCACCACCTCAATATATATTATATTTTTATTCATTTAAAATACAATATAAATTTAAATTCGAATAAAAAAAATTATAAATTTTATTTTTTAAATATAATAAATTTGATTTTATTATACATATTAAATAAATAAACTATTTAATTGTATATCAACTTCTAGGATACAAATCAATAATTGCTATACATATCTATATATACATAATATAGATAATTAATTATTAGTTTTTTTTTATTATTTTTTTTGTTAATTTGATGTGTTTTATGATTTGGACTAATGATTATTTAGACATATTAACAAAATTAAAATAAATTATATCGGGCTAAAATTTGAGCTGGTCCAAATGGATGAGCTTACGGCTGGACTTCGAGCTTGCCCAATGGTTAGCCCAATGAGTCTGGCTTCACGTCGGATCTATACGAAAAATCTAAAGTCCGAGCCTAGTCCAAAACAAAATTAGATGGTTTCTGACTTGGATTGAATTTGGGTTGGATTTTTACAGGGCAAGTTTGATCGAGTTTTAGGCTTGTAGGTTTTTTTTTACATGCCTAAACATGATCTAAGGTCAAGGGCTCTAAAGAAAGTGTATTTATTTTTTCATTTACCTCTTTAGTTATGATAAATTGTCAAAAAAAATAAAATAAAAATGGGGTTAAAGAATTAAAATGTGGGGGCTAAATCCGAAAAAAATAAACAATACGTTAAGAGTTAAATATAATTTCTCCTCTACTATGAGTTAGCCAAAAAATAAAAATAGACATCGATCACCACACCTCAAATTAGCAACCGTGTGTCTAGCTACATATTTTTTGAACTATCTTGTGCTTATTTTAGTAGCATGCAGGATACATTGGCAGATTCAAAATGTAAGAAGGCAATAAATGAAAAAATGGAAGCCCCACAAAAAAATGCCAATTAGAAACTTGTGCGCTTACCATATTGGAAGATATATACATAGACTTACAACTTCCTGGTTATATGCACAAATATTCAAATACCATTAATGGACGGTGAATCCCACTTGCACCAATATTAATCCAATAATGCCTAAAACTTGTATGCAATTCAAAGTTTTATAATATATATATAAAGAGCTTTGCTATAGAAAGCTTCAAATATGAATAAAAAGCTTTAATCATTTGTCATTTAATCCAAAAATATAATAATTTTTCTGTTATATGTTTCATTTGTATTTTCTTTTTATCTTTGCTATAATATTCTTGTTCATATTTCGTTCAATATGAAAACGATCGACTTTCACTATTAATTTTTTTTTTTTTAGTTTTGGCTTTATTGGTTGATCAGTATATTTTTTTTTTCATATTAAATGTTAATTTTCATGTTTAATGAAAGATAAATAAAAATATTAAATAAAAAAAATCTAAGGAGAAACAAAAGATAAATAAAATATATTATTTTAGATTAAATGAGAAGTGAAACTCTCCAGGATTTAAACTTTCTATAAAAAGCTCAATAAATAACTTGAAGCTAAATATTAGAAACTATATATATGAACAAATAATTACAAATTGCTAGACAAGAGACTTGCTGGTTTGGTTTTGGAGCAGCAGATCATCATGGTCGGAGACAATCGTCTGGTGCTTCCACCGAATAAAATCTGTAGCTCTGCCATCAATATCCTTATGTGTTTCCACCAAGCTGGAATATGGCCTAGAACCAGTTTTCTCAGGTACTAATTCCTGATGCAACTGTGGACTTGGCCTTCTAGGACGCTGAGGTACTAATAAAGTCTTTGTTGTAGCCACTTTAACACCATCCGGGATGCCCGGTTTTTCTTTCTCGGCCGCCACCGGTGACCTATAGACTGACGTTCCAAAACTGAAGCTAGCAAGAGGTGCATAAGATAACTTAATGATATTTGCCACTAACAACATGGATTTCTCACATAGAGATTTCTTATTCTTGTGTACTTTAGCCTTTTGTTTCATTTCTCTCTAGTGGGAGCTTTTGCAGCTTCAAGTTTGTTCTAGTACTTTTTATTTTTAAGGGATTTGAGTTGTTTATATATAATGAGATAAAAACAAAAATGATGCTTAATGACTTGTATGATAATTTGCTTTTTCCAAAACAAAACGGAAGTTTAATTAAAGTCAAATTGTTCCATGGGTAAGTAGTCCATGTAATTAAGGAGTACTTGATTCTTGCCAAGAAAGAACTAGCAAACTTTTTGGTGGGGTCCTAAGAACCTATATGATTTGAAGCATTTTGTAATAGTCATAGCAACCGAGATTATTATTCAAAGAAAATACAGTGCAACATATATCGAAAATCATGCTACCAGTAAAAAAAAGGCCTTGGCGGTTGGCACTCAAAGGGTTATTATATATTATAAGCTTGAAGACAAATTTTGAGTCGCTTGTCATGAAAAATGTGTGTAGCAATATTTTAAGGAGAGTGTTGAAGCAAATCAATGAATTTGACAAATCATTCTGACTGTTGAAATGAAGTTACTGAATTATATATATATTAGATTAAAGTTAGAAACAATTACAGGTAGAGAGGTATGAGATTTTAAATTTTTTAACGAGTAATGTTATTATCAGGATGTCTATTAAAATTATCATTAAAAATCTATTCTAATAATAAATTTGAAATTATTGTTTGCTTCAAAATTTATTTTAGCAATAATAGTTTTCAACTTTGTCATTAAACAAACTTTTAATAACAGTTTAATAGAAATTTCATCCGCTATTCTGAGAATAATAAAAGTCTATTTTAATATTATGTATATGTATATAAATATTACTATTCTCTTATCTGTGAATAGGCACCTATTAGAATTACCAGGAAATAAAAAATAAAAAAAGGAATAGGCACCTATTAGTGTTTATAGGCTGTTCCCATACTTTACTTTTAGTCCAAAATTCTGATTAATATGTATGTACGCGTGAAACTATCTCAATGACCTATATGATTTATCAAAAAATTTAACTCATGTAAAGTACCCAAATTTTTAAGCAGAAGGATTAATTTCTCTAACTCAAAATTTGAATGGTCGAATTAAATTAAGAAGAACATACTTGTTTTGTATAGAAAGAGAAGATGAGTGGTGTTTCATCAACATCAACTTTATTAGAAATTATATTGAATATCCCACCCAAAAAGTTAGCAATTAGATCAAAAGAGAACTGATTCTAACTTTGGTGAAAGTTTCTTGGCCTGTCTTGCTCTTATCTGTTGCCACACATTTTGCTTCATTTCATACACTGCATTTTGGGTTTCGCAGATACGCCAAGTTATTGAAAAGAAAAAGGCTTTTCTTAAAAGATTCGTCACTCAGCTTATAATTGTTGCTGCTTTTCTTTTTCCATTTTCACGGCCACAGAATCACTGAACTATATATATATATATATATATATATATATATATATATATATATATGAGTGCGGAGGTGGGCGAAGTCGCCCACCTCTCAGAGTCCGAAACCGTGTAAATCCCCCAATTCCCAATTTTTTAAAATTCGGTCCCCCCAATCCCCAATAGTCAAAATTCGGTCAACATTTTGAATTTTAAAAATTCTTCAAAACGTGCGTTTTGATCTCATGCGAAATACTATCTTCTCCCATGCCCATCTTCTCCTTGCTCGCAGAAAACAAAAAAAAAAATCAGTGCCCCATCTCCTCTTGCAGAAAACAAAAACCCAGAAAAAAAAAACCCCCGATCTCCTGGAGAGCAGATCTCTCCACCCGTTCGCACCACCCGCCGATTTCTCCTTGCTCGCAGAAATCGGCGTTATAGATCATAGTTCTAATCCAACGCTAGACAAAAATAGTAAAACAATTATATCATGAGAAAGCCAATTATGGAGACTCATAAAGCAATTTATTGGTATAAGAAGAAAGTTACAAATAAGCAAATGGGGTTTTTAGATCAAGTTGTGGTGGGGAAATATAGTGGGTCAACAGAGGAAACCCTGTTCATACTATGGAACTTAGTTATAGATTTTTCAAAGAGCATGCACATGGCCAGAGCACTGGTTCAAGAGATTGAATCCAGTTTCACATGACCATTTTGCAATCACATGATGTTTTATAGTAATTTCCAAAATCATGCAATTAATCCACAATAACACATGGCAATTCTGTCTCCATTAAACTAATGTCAAACTGACATCCCCATTGGCCAACTTCTATATTTTAAGGGTCACCGACTTCAGCTCTATGTAAGAGGCTCCAAATAAAACCCACTTCAGTTTCTTCTGTCCTGCAATTTCTCTCTTCTTCTTTTTGTTTGTCTATTCGGTAAAAGTATTAATCTGAAAATACTGCAATTTGAGAAGCTTCATTGCCATCTTTTTATTCATTATTTAATTGATTTGATGGTCCTAATCCAAAATGCCAAGTTCCAAAACAGAGAAGGAATCAAAACAGGGTGTTCTGTTTTACTCTTTCAGCACTACCAAAAGAAAAATACGAACAGAACAACAAAAGAATGAGCATGAGCTACTATTCTTCGAATTAACTGCAAAAAAGTGGGATTTCTCTGTCCATCATTCAATCAAAAAAAAAAAAAATTCTTCCTATCTGTTTGTATTTGTGAGTTCGGAATAAAACTACAGTGCACAAGGACAAAAAGTTCCAGCTGCAATTCTGAAGCCCCAGAATTTATCAACGAGCTTCAACTTTGCAACTTTGGATCATTCTGATTGGAAAATATCAAAAGAGTGGAAACAAAAACTTCATGGGACTGCCATTTATACGCCAACGGGTGGTGCGAACGGGTGGAGAGATCTGCCCTCCAAGAGATCGGGGTTTTTTTTTTTCTGGGTTTTTATTTTCTGCGAGAGGAGATGGGACACTGGTTTTTTTTGTTTTCTGCGAGCAAGGAGAAGATGGGCGTGGAAGAAGATGGTATTTCGCATGAGATCAAAACGCACGTTTTGAAGAATTTTTAAAATTCAAAATGTTGACCGAATTTTGACTATTGGGAATTGGAGGGATCGAATTTTGAAAAATTGGAGATTGGGGGATAATTTACATGGTTTCGGACTCTGAGAGGTGGGCGAAGTGCACTCCTGTATATATATACATAATTTTTCAGCATTTAGATAGCACTAAAAAAAATCAATAATAAATCTGAAAGTTATTATAGCTGATAATTTATTTAGCCATAAGATATTATTAAAAAATAAATTTTTAGTGATAATTGGTCCAGATTTTTAAAAGCTAGAAAGTATGTATATATATATATATATATATATATATATATATATATATATTTAATTTGGTCCCAATTATACGAAGTTGGAGTTTTATGAACCATAGGTTCTAATCAGAATCTCTGTTACTCGTAGTGCGTTCCCAAACATGCTTTATGTGGTAAGTCATTGTTGTGAATGTAACTCTCTTTTATTTCTCTTACTGTTTTTGGCACCTAACTAAAGTAACACTCATACTTAAAAAGAAAAATAAAATAAACAATAATAACTATAGTTCTATTCTCTCTCTCTTTACTGTAGTACTATTCTCTTTCTCTTTATTTACTTTTTTTATTAATGATTTTTCCCTTTCTTTTTAAATCGCATTATATTTTTCTTAAAAAGTTTGGTTTGAGCTTAATTTTTCTCTTTAATCGATATACGAGAGTATATATATATATATATATATATATATATTGGTGATGACATTTGGAAAATAGATAGAAATATTCCGTCTCATTTTTGTTTTGTCTCCATTCTTTTCCAACCAATTGTAAAATCCCTCATAATATATTTTCCCTCTTTGCTATTATTTAAAAAAAAAAATGAGACAATATTATATCGTTGGTTGAATAAGAATATAAAAAGAAAAAGTGAGACAGAATATATGGATTCATACTTTTTAGTTCTTTTTATTTAGTGGTAGAGTCCCTAAACTATTAAAAAGTAGGAAAAGAAAAAAATTGGGGAACTTTTTTATTTTAGAAAATACAATTCAAAACTGAGCTAATGAGCTGAGACTGAGATATACACCATGTTGGGCTCTGTATTTTTATGGCCCAATTTAGTGAATGTTGCAAAGTAGCAAAAAAGGCCCAAAAGGAACAGACTAATACAGACAAAAGAATATATTAAAATAGAAATATAAGCCTGAAAAAGCAGAACAAGTTTACGTGCTGATTTGGGAAATGAAAAACGGAGATTCCCCAGAAAATGGTCGAGTAGAATTTTAAGCTAAACTCAGGCCAATAATTTTACTTTTTCATAAACAAAGTTATTTATAATTAGTACTTGTCTCACACTCTCAGCTTCTCAGCGACACAGAACCTTAACAACAATTAATTAATTTTTAATAACTATCTTTATCTCAAATTTACTAATGTGCTCCGATACGACGCCGTAATGCTGCATCCAGATAAGGAAGCCAAAAACAAGAATAATAAAATAATCAACAGGCAGTCAAAAAGCGGAAGCTCCATCAATCTCTTTCTCTTTCACTTGAAAGAGTATCGAACACAGTCAAAGTGGCAGCTTACATTCTGTGACCCTTCACCATCTTCTTCACCACACAGCCACCACCACCACCTGAAAAAAAAAAAAAAAAAAAAAAAAAAAAAAAATTTACCATTTCCAAATTTCCCACAAATGAAAAACCCCACAGTCCAAAACCCTTGATCCCAAAGCTAAAAGAAAAACAAAATAGCCATGAAGATTTTCTTCCTTTTTAGCTTCTTTTCAATCTTGATCTTCCACTCCTTCTTCCTCTGTTTCTCCATTGAAGACGATGTAAAATGCTTGGAAGGCGTAAGGGATTCTCTCTCCGACCCGCTTCGTAGGCTCGGTTCATGGACTTTCACAAACACTTCCGTCGCATCAATCTGCAAGCTTGTGGGTGTGGCTTGCTGGAACGAGAAGGAGAACCGACTATTCAGCCTTCAGCTACCTTCCATGCAGCTCGCCGGAGAGCTTCCGGAATCTCTCAAGTACTGCCGGAGTCTCCAAAACTTGGATCTTTCCGATAATGCCCTCGCCGGTTCGATCCCTCCCCAAATCTGTACTTGGTTGCCTTATCTTGTTAACCTAGATCTCTCTAATAACCGTCTCTCCGGTTCGATTCCACGGGAGATTGTTAACTGTAAGTTCTTGAACACTTTGATTCTGAGCGATAACAAGTTGTCAGGTTCGATCCCTTATGAGCTGGGCCGGCTCGAGCGGTTGAAGAAGCTTTCCGTGGCAAACAATGATCTAACCGGTTTGATACCGTCCAATTTGTCGAACTATGAGAAAGATGTGTTTGGTGGGAACAGTGGGCTTTGTGGTGAACCGCTTGGTTCGAAATGCGGCGGATTGAGCAGCAAAAGCCTAGGCATTATCATCGCCGCCGGAGCAATAGGTGCGGCGGGTTCTCTGATTCTGGGTTTTGCTCTTTGGTGGTGGTTCTTCGTCAGGGCGAGTAGGAAGAAGCGAGGCTATGGCGGTGCTGCTGATGGTAAGATTGATGGTGGTTGGGTTGGGTTATTGAGGTCCCACAAGCTTGTTCAGGTGTCTCTGTTTGAGAAACCCATTGTCAAGGTCAGATTGGCCGATCTGTTGGTGGCCACCAACAATTTTGATTCCCAGAACATTGTGATTTCCACAAGAACTGGGGTTTCATATAAAGCTGTGTTGCCAGATGGGTCTGCGCTTGGAATTAAGCGTTTGAATGCATGTAAGCTTGGGGAGAAGCAATTCAGGTCGGAAATAAATAGGTTGGGGCAGCTTAGGCATCCCAATTTGGTGCCTTTATTGGGTTTCTGTGTTGTTGAGGAAGAGAAGCTTTTGGTATATAAGCACATGTATAATGGGACATTGCATTCTCAGTTGCATGGAAGTGGGAATGCAAATAGTCAGTATGCTTTCTTGGATTGGCCTACTCGGCTCAGGATTGGTGTTGGTGCAGCTAGAGGCCTTGCTTGGCTTCACCACTCTTGTCAACCACCTTCTATGCATCAGAACATTAGTTCCAACGTGATCCTTCTTGATTATGATTTCGAAGCTCGGATTACAGATTTCGGTCTGGCGAGGCTCGTGGCCTCTCACGATTCTGATGATAGCTTGTTTGTTAATGGGGATTTAGGGGAATTTGGCTATGTTGCTCCAGAGTACTCTAGCACGATGGTGGCGTCGCTTAAAGGAGATGTTTATGGTTTTGGGGTTGTGCTTTTGGAACTAGTAACTGGGCAGAAGCCCCTGGAGATCACTAGTGCAGGAGAAAGATTCAAGGGCAATTTGGTGGATTGGGTGGGTCACTTATCGAATGCTGGTCGACTTGTAGATGCCATAGATAATGTTCTATCAGGGAAAGGTCATGATGATGAAATTTTGCAATTTATGAGGGTTGCTTGTACTTGTGTGGTTTCTAGACCTAAAGATAGGCCTTCCATGTACCAAGTTTATGAGTCCTTGAAGAGCTTTGGCGAGAAACATAGTTTCTCTGAGCAGTATGATGAATTCCCTTTGGTCTTCGGCAAACAGCATGTTTTTTTTTGGTAGAAATTGGCAAACAGGATGTTGATTACAAGGAGTAGCCGAAGGGGAAGAGAAATGATAAGTAACACAATTTGTCGACCAACTTCAAGTAGGGCAACTTTGCATTTTATGCTTATGTCAAGCATTTTCATCAATTAGTATTGTTCCCACTTGAGCAGGATTTGCTGTTCCACTTCTCCTGTATAATTCAAGAAGCATGGTGAATTATATTTCTTAGTCTTATGAAGTCGAGAAAATTTCTGGTTTACCCCACTTGAAAACAAGTGTTTCCAATCTCTGTTTGTAATGTGGCATCCTGTTCTTTCTAGATAGATTACCAATATGAATTGAAACAATTGATGTCACTGAGAGCAATACAACTTTTCTGATTATATTGCTCTCATCAGTACAAAAAAAACATTTCCCTGTTGTGTTCTTCAATTTAATTTTTTCAAATTCTGATAGAAACTATATGTGATCTTAAAAAGTTAGTTAATTTTCAACCTGTGTGGCTATTGCAATTTGCAAATTGGTTCGACAGCATAGAAATCTAACTAGGGAATGAGCAAAAGGAAAGTTAGAAGTTCTTCATATGGTATTCAAATTCATCAAATTCTGCTCTGTCTGTCTATGTTTAGATGTCTTATCTGTGAAAACCAAATTTTCTTTTGGGGTAAATCCCTTAAAGCTATGGGTTCCTGGAGCTTGATGATATGGTGAAACTTCTGTTTGCCAACATAATTGTGCAAGATGTTGTTTATAGGTAGATTTCATACTAAAATCAATACTGCCAATAATTGGAAAGGTATTCTTAATTTTGAAAGCCCAAAAAATAAAAAAAAATTCCAACCTCTGAATCTCCCAGTTGACCATAGAATGCTACATTCTATAAAAGCAAATAAACTTAAGTTGATGAACAAAGATGTAAAGTAACACCTGAAAAAAGCAATATCTAGGTGCATATGTCTCTTTTCCAATCATCTGCATATTTCATGATTGTGAGCTTTCCAACTCTTAAACTTTTTATATAAACCTTTTTGGTTCTGCTATTGATAATTTATCAGGATTCTGTAATAAAAAAAGAGTTGCACATAATAATCTTATGTATCACATGCTATTATGCTGTTAGCTTCACAACAACTTTCTTTCCTTTTCCAGGGAAAAAAATAATTACGTCCTGCCGGTGCTGTGTAGAAAAAGTCAATGTGCATCTCTGAGTTAATAGTATTTTGCTATCTCAAGCAAACCAGAGCCCAAATAAAAATAAAAAAAGTTGGTTTACCATTGACCCTCCCAATGATTCCCCATGTTATTTTCTCTAACTTTTACAATGAGTACTAAATTATAAATCTTGAAGCCATTATTTTTTTGGGACAATATCTTGGCGTTCGAATTCTTTACCCCACAATCGATAGCTGGAATTGAAGCTCTTCGTGATTTAATGAAGGTGCACGGATGACTAATAGCACATTCATTCTATTTATTAAGCGTACAATAAAATCTGAACCGTCCTTTTCATGGAAAAAGAACAAAAAGAGAGGAGAAATTTATGAAGATGATGGTGGGAACACAAAATACTCGTGAAAACATTTAACTGCTGTGCAGAAAAGATTTTGAAGGATCAAATGGTATGATTTAAAATTTAAAAACACTGAAAGTGGACCCGATAAGATAGAAGACTTTGGACCCTACCTGGTCATGTGAGTCCTAGTGGACAATGTTTCCAATTGTGTTGCGACTGATTTAGGGGATTGTTGGGTAAGCAGAGGTGACAATTCATGTTAACTCGTGTCAATTTGTTATTTAAATTTATTAATTCTGTTATCCATATTTATTATCTTGATTGTTAGGTGAGAGAGAAGCCTGGCTAAGTTGATTGGTTAAAGTGGAGAGTAGGGGTGGGCACGGTCTGATTTGGTTCGGTTTTTTATAAAAATTTAGACCAAATCGTAGTTTGCAGTTTAGCTTAATAACAAACCAAACCAAACTAAACCGTTGAAACCATTCAAACCAAACCATTCAAGACCGGTTTGGTTTAGCGGTTTGGACTACGACATTTAATTTTATAGTCCAAAATGAAAATTGTAAAAATACCAAATATAAGAAGAAAAAATTGAAACAGTTTTGTTCTTTGCAGGGGAAGAATGGTAAGTTGATTAACTGTACAAAAAAATACTTTTAACCCAAAAATAAAATTATGCAAAATAAAAGATTCCATAATTGTAATTAAAATACCACAGAGCTTTCAAATGTTTGAAGGTAACAAAATCTCTTTATCCTCTTTGTATTCTTTGTAAGAGTACCAAAAAATAGAGAAATAAACTGCAAAACTTCAAAATTATGAGACTACATCTTTATAGGGAGCAGTCAATAAACCCAGAAGATCTTTCTATAAAATTATTATAAAAATATTATATATTAAAATGCGGTTTGGGTTTGTTTAATCTAAAAACCATCCAAACTGCAAACCAAACCGTTAGTAGCGGTTTGGTTATATACTAAACCAATCCAAACCGTTTTGTTTCATAAACCGAATCAAACCAAACCAAAAGCAACGTTTAGTTCGGTTTCACGGTTTAGTTCGGTTTTTGTCCATCCCTAGTGGAGAGGGGGAGGAGCGGGCCGGGGCAAAGCTCTTGTTGTAGCGTGCTTTACTCGTGGTCATGTTTGTGAGTGTCTTTCAGAGATCCTTTTGGGTCTGAATTTTTCAATCAATTGGGAATTGGTGAAGTTGCGGATGTTCAAAATGCGTGATTGCATTCAATATCTGTTGTATGTGACACGTGGTCATATTCCGAAAAAGTTTCATATGAACCGTTATATGGTTGATTTGGTATAAATAATCCTTCATAGTTGAATTATTTATATGTATTTTAAATTTTTTTTAGATGTAATTATTGAATTTAAAATTTTAGAGTTCAATATTTTAGACTCTGATATGAATTAGCATTTAAAAAGTGATAATTCAACTTTTATAATTGAATATATAACAATATTTATATATGATTTATATATTTTAATTTATAATCGTATAACGTTATGCATGATTATAAATTTTTAATTTTATATTGCACATAATAATTAAAAATAATATAGATAATATAAAGTAACTGTTACATAATATTTCTACTCCACAATAAAAAAAAACAAAAACTTGTGCACAATCATACTTATGATACAGTGTAATGGACCGTTCATAACTAATTATAATATATATATGCTTTATAACTGTTATATGCAAGTTTTACTCCACAATTCCATGAAGAGCCAAAATAATGCAACAACGTAGAGTAACAACTTAATGTAGGATCGTAAATTGATTCAATAGGGATAATAAATAATTACAATAAATAAATTAGGGGGCTTTAATATACAAAATATATATATATATATATATATATATATATATATCTTCCCACCTCAATTCTTCAGTTCTTTTGTTTACAATTTTAACCCTACATAAAATTACTGCAAAGGACTTATCATATTAATTACTTGAGATCTATCCCAGCTATGAAATCAACTGTTTCCTTTCACGTTCAAAAAACATTTCAACTTCTCATACAAGTCGACTTCATTTTGCAACTTGCATCTTCTTGTCTTTATTAGATTTTTTTTATGTTGTAACCATAGAATGTTCGGTTATACATATCTGACCACTATGAAATTTGGTAACATACATTTAAACAATCTTATGATGTTCGATTGAATGCAACCAAACATTGTGAGGATTGTTTGGTTGTTTGTAATCATATACCCCGTGGGTATTCCATTTGAAATAAATTAACTTCTTAGCTATGAGTAAGGGAGGGGAGAGCCAAAATAGCTTGTTTTGAAAACCATGGCCTTAATCACTTGTCCTCAACAATTAGGAATTGTTGAAAACCCAAAAAATAATATAATAATAAATTAATGAAACATGCTTGTTTCACGCACAAAATAGATTATTCGTTGAAGATAGTTCATTTTTCTTTTTTTCCTTTTTTTTTTTTGGAATTTAAAAAGAGGCTCCGTTTTGTGTTTGAGAAGTGGTGTATTAATTCAGAGGGAAATTTAGGTAAAAACTAAAGTGTGTGGAGATATTTTAGTCATGCAAAAAGAACACCCCAAAAGATGGAACAGTTGAATTAATAATCAAATTCCAGGGACATGATTTTATATGATTTAATTTTTTTTTAATTTTTTTTTTGTAATATAAGGACATGATTAGAGCATTTTTAATGGCTCTGTGGATTGGAATCTACATGGCACATAGAATAGAAATTTTTATTGCTTATGTGTCAAATATCTATTTAATAGACAGTTAATATTTAAAAGTAGTCTCCAATGGAATTTGTTTACAATAAAAGTAATACATTATGTGTAATTTTTTTTAAAATTATATCTATTTAAAATTTTAAAATAATTGAAAAAAGAATAAAAAAAGAGTTAATTGCTGAGTCACACTGTCTAACAGACTTTCTAAAAATAGGCAGTCTATTTGACAGTGTCTATTTTATTTTTTACCACATAAGCTTAACAGAACTAATAGACAGAGTCATTGGAGAGTTTTTTTTTTTTTTTTTAAATCTTTCTACATTTATGATGTGACAATAAAATTAAAGCAATCCACAGTATCATTGGAGATGCTCTTAGAATTCAACAACCTTTTGAAAAACTGATAATTTTGGTCAATCTTTTATTAAATCTTCCAATTATATCTGTAGCTGTTTTTTCTTTTTTACCAAAAGGATGAAGTTTTCAAAAGGGTGCAAAAACCATCTTAAACAAATTTGCAAGTTTACAATTTTGGCTTTTGAAAAATTTTACACCCTTTCTCAAAAGCATTTGTAAATTTGTTTTCTAGAAGAGGTTCATAATTTTTGCATCCTATAGACATGAGTAGAGGTGTAAAGTGGATCGTGCTGTGTTAGTCTGATCTATTTAAAAGCTGATTCATTTGTGCTTAAGCCATATTTGTGTTAACCCATTTATTTTTGTGCCGTGTTCGTATTCGCTCATTTAGTTTTCATAATGTGCTATGGACCCAAGTATTTATGTACTCATGTTGTATTCGTGCCAAGCACATGTCGTGACCGTGTCAGACACAGATAGTGCATGTGCTTGTGTTAATTATATTTTGCATATTTTTTTATAATATAAATTAAATAGCTGAATAAAAATTATTCAAAATAAATATTATAAATTAATAATTAAATAAAACACGATAAATATTTACAACTAAAAAATAAATAAATATAATAGTTTTATTTTATATATTTTATTTGAAATCAATATTCGAATTTAAATATTCATTTGAATAATAATTAACTAAGTCATCTTTTTAATTTTAAACTCTAGATTTTAATAGAGTAATTTCACATCATCTATTATTGTAAAACAAATCTTTATACAACAGATTTTATATGATAAATTATTTATTATTATTTGAATTGTGCTAAATTTGTATTTTGCCTAAATAGTTAATATGCATGTCTATGTGGCTTGTGTCATTTCCGATCTATCACATGCCTAGCATCTGTCGTGTTTGTGCTGTGCCTGACTCATTATAGATTTTTGCCGTGCTAGACACGGTCCATTACATAATTCGTGCTGAATATTGCAGAGTTTGCAACGTCTCGTATTTGTGTTGTGCTCAATTTTTTTATGCCCATCCAATATTCATGCGGCGAGCCCATTTTTACATCTCTAGCCATGAGTGTACTCGAAGTCCAACAGTAAAATGTTGGTTATAATTATCAGATTTTTATTTATTTATTTTTTTCAGATTTCAATAAAACAATTATCAAAAAAAACATTATGAACGTAAAAATTTGGTTTTCCCAAGCAATTTTCAAAAATAAATATAATTGATGGAATGGGCTTTACTGAGGCCCATACCATGAGATGCCAAGGCCCAATCCATTAGATCAGTCGCTGGCTGTAGACACTCAGATCAAATATTATCCATTGCTAAAAGTAGGAGTATACGCCGTTTGGTATGTATGATTTTTTTTTTTTTAAATTTAAATTAAATTGTAGTTAGCAATTTAAATAATAACAAATTAAATTAAACTGTCAGAATTATTCAAACTAAATTATTAATAAACAGTTTAAGGTGATTTGGTTGAGCAGTTTGGATCTTGTCCTATTTGTTATTTTTGCAGGTTTGCAATCTACTTTACATTACACTTTTACTTATATCATAAATTACAAACTAATTAAAAGTTAAATAACATAGTTATTAATGAAACATCAATTTAATTATTCATTTAAATATTATAGTCCAAACTCTAATTAAAATATAAATTAATGATTCATCATTTAATTTTATAGTCCAAACTAATTTCAATATTACAGTACTAAATTGAACCTAAAAATATTACAATTTAAAATCCAAATTAAAAATATTACAATCCATATTGAAAATTGCATAATACATTCCAAATATAAAAATATTTATCATTTGAAATAAAATAAATTAAAATTTATTATATATAAATAGACAGTTTGTGTTAGTTCGGTCTGAAAATCATTCAAATCGCAAACTAAACTGTTAGTTACGGTTTTTTTACATAACAAACCAAATCAAATTATTTACTTTCTACAGACCAAACCAAACGGAACCAAAAGCTGCAATTTAATTCAGTTTGAACGATCTAGTTTGATTTTGTCTACCCCTAGTTAAAAGGTTTGGAAGTATTTAATATTATTATTTATTGGAATAATTCCATAACCTTCCCTTGTATTTGAAGTTTTGGCAACTTAATATTTCATTTGACTTTTTTTTGTGTTAAATTCTCTCTAATTTTTAAATGATTTATCTATTTTTAACATAAAATGTACACATTGAAATCAAATGAATAGAAAGATCAAATAACTTAGGAATATAATTCACTGTTTAATATTTAAGAAGTTAAGTTTAAAATTTTGAGCCTCTTAGTTATTTTATTTTAAGTAGTTAAAGTTTAAAATTTTGAGCCTCTCAGTTATTTTATTTTAAATTAAAATAGAATTGTATATAATATTACTTAAATCAATTTTCTCTCGGATCATAAAAATCACAAAGAAAATGAAATTCAAAGGAAAGATGAAAATATAATATTGGTAAACAAAGAAGTTCGTGAACTTAAGTCACTATTTATTTTATCATATTTTTTAAGGTGTCTTTTAAAACAAAATTTAAAGTGCGAAAAAATTTTAGGAAAAAAAGAAGGAGAAAAGTAGTTATCACTATGCCAAAAACCCTAATAGGCGACGCAAAAATAGCGTCGCTAGTTGTAAACGGCGACGTAAATTCATGTGTCGCGGAAATGGGAGTCGCCGAAAGTAAAAAAAACATTCGCGACGTCTAAAGTACGTCGCCGTAAAATAA
>QANX01003955.1:1122-115301 GCA_003254975.1 Ochetophila trinervis
CCCTATATATTTCTTTTACAATAATAGATGAGTTGATTACAAGATAGAATGAAACCTTTAATATGTATGAAGGTGAAGTACCTGAAGTGTATGGATCGACGATTTGTAGCTGGTCGATCATATAAAAGGAGAGCTGGTCAAAACTTTTTTGACATTTCCATATATTTTGAAATAGTTTCAGCTAAATCGAAGAAAAAAAAACGTAAGAATATTTATGCATATGTATGATTTTTTTTTTTTTGATGATTGTTTTTTTTTTTTTCCATAATATTGATACGTATTTATAGATACAGAATGGTAGGTGTGAATTGATTATATTTTGGTATTGTGAAATAATTGTATGTGGTAGGTGTTGGCGCGCAACTATTTCGCGACACCTGCTCCAATGGGTGTCGCTGAATGTGATTGCCGCGTATATTTTCCGCGACGCATTATTAATGCCCGTCGCAAATGTATTTGGCGCGCAGATTTTCGGCGACACTTGTGGAATGCCTGTCGCGAAATGTATTTGGCGCGCTTATTTTTCGCGACACATGCCGATTTTGTGTCGCCGAATATGCTTCGCGCCACATTTTTCGCAACGGTTTTCGATCGTGCGTCGCGGAAGCTGATTTCACGCATATTTTAGCGACGTGGGTGCGTCGCTATTTTGTTCAAATAAAGGCGACGCACTATATTTGTGTCGCCGTTAGTTTATCGCGACGCAAATTTTTTGCTTCGTCGCGCATTTAGTGTCGCCGATTAAGGTTTTTGGCGTAGTGGGGCCATCCGTTTTTCCAATATGGAGTCATTAGCCTTCGTCAGCATGTTGTTCCCATCTCTACTGCCTCTCGGACCTTCGATCATTGTTAGGTCTAGCCTAGCAAGGCTACAAAGCTTCGGTTCTAGCTCAAGCTCCCTTCTCTGTTCCGTATTATAGGTAGCAATAAATTTGATAATACCAGTGGCCTAATTTGATAACAAATAAGGTTCAAAGTTAATATTTCTGATTTGATAGAGTATAGAAACTATGAAATTGTCCTCAGTTCCCAAATTTTTCCCTTTCAATGTCATACTGAGCGACTCAAGTTCATGACACATTTCCATTGTATTCTGAATTTCCTTTTCAAGCTCCTTGCTTTTGGCTTCATCCTTTTCTCTTTCTGATGATTCAGACTATTGCATGTCAACATGTTCACTTTCCTCTGGAATAGTTTCTTTAGAATTGATTATCTGCAAAGTATCATTCACCATACTACTTTCGTTTGTTAGTTGCTAGTCTCCATCCCTGACATCTAGATTAACAAACAACAAACTTCCTAAATTTTCTGCTTTCAGCCACGATCCATACAACCAGAGTTTGTGGTTATATACGTTGGCTTCTCATAATGGCACTTACCAGTTAAATGGTCAAAGGCTCCGCACTTATAGCAAAACTCAGCCAGTCGTTCAAATTTAAATTGTATCCACTGTCCTTCTCCATTATTATTTTCTTGAAAGAGACCTGCCGGAATGGGTTTACAAACTTCCATTTCTATTTTCAGTCTAAGGAGTTTGTTTTCCACCACACACTTCCTGTTAATGCTCTCCTGGTGTACACTATCGATTCAATTCCCAATTCTCTCCCTCATCTATTCGTGGACAAACAAATGGGGCAATCTATGGATCTGTAAAATAAAGGTGGACTCATTAAAAGAGATTTCATGAAAGGCTTGATCTATCTCCCACTTTTTAAGTATCAAAAGAGACCCATTGAAAGACCAAGGGCGTCCATTCCAGATTCTTTCTCTATCCGCCTTCATTTCAAAAGTAAACTTGAAGACGTTCTCTTCTACCTTCTCCATCTGTATTCGTTCTTTTGTCTTCCAAGTTTTTGCCACTATCTCCATTATTGTGTACCTCTTGAAGGTTCTTGTTGAGAGTATTTTCCCCACTAAAACCCTATCAGATACTGAGAGGCCCCCATCAAACATTGGCTAAAGATCCATATACTTTAGCGATTCCTGTAATTTCACCATGTTTTCCTGAAACGAATCCATCATCACTACAAATCCCCAAGTAGGACCTAGAAGTATTATAACTCAGTTTACGATAATAGGTTTGAAAGACTAAGAGAGTTTTCAACTATCATGTAAAAGCTTTTATTTTAATTTTTAATAACTTAGAAAAAACTTTTCTCATTGATTGGGTTTGCGTCAAAATTGTGATTTATATATATTTTGTTACTAAAATTAATAAAAATAGATTATTAATTAAATGGCAATAGCTTCTTAAAATGGATATATTTGTCCACTGTTAAAGGAATAATTACATGTAGTTCCTAGAATGTTGACCAAATAAATTCAAACTGTCTAGAAGTATATGATAAATTGAACAATTGAGGACTTTAAAGTTTGGGCATTTAAACAACCTAATGAATCATTGTCGTGCTCTTTATGTGTAAAGAAACTTTATGAGAGTCTTATCCTTCATAACGTTAAAAAATCTAAGTGGAATATGTCACTCTCTATGTATACAACATTTTAGAATTAGATTAGTTTGGGAATTTAAATATTAAGTTGTATTATTGAGGTAAAAAGGCATACATCTAGTGTGGGACTTGAGCGTATTTATAGGATTAACCTTTTTACTTGGTGAATGAGTTGTCACACATAATCTTGAAACAATGCTCTTAGTGATTAGCTATTAGCCCCAGATTGGTTTAAATGATAAAAGTAGAGTTTTTGTCTCTTAAATTTTTCATAATAGATTTTTTTAATAAATTGTTTTTATTAAAAAACTAATGAGTTTTTGGTTGTAAGTAAAAAAAAAATGCATTAAATGATTTTTGAATTTTTTGCATAAGCTAAAAAATAGTTTTTTTTTTCTCTTTTTTTTTTTTTTAGCTTAAAATTTAACCTTTTCTAAACAATTTAGAAAAAAATTCTTCTTTTTTGGGGCAAGTATTGTTTGTTGACTATAGCCAAACACTTGTATTTTTTACAAAAAGAGCTTTTGACCTTCAAGTAGAGTTTTTGGATAAAAAGAAAAAAAAAAAAAAAANCATATGCAATAGAGAATATAGATTACAGTATATGTAGCATAAAAATAAATATTGTTCAAATTTAAGTGGAATAAATTCACAATCAGTTCAAAAATTATTCTCTAATAGTAATGTATACAAAGACTATTTATGATTATTAATTAATTATATATCTTGTTAAATATTTTTAATTTTTGAATAAATTATATTTAAAAAAATTATTTTGTAAAAAATTTGACAATGTCTAATAAAGCTTTTAAAAGTAGAGATTCATCTGGATAATGTCTAGATTATGTCACATTGACAATCATTTTAAACATTACAATTAGAGCATATTTAAAAAATATATATATTTATATTTGTTTATGTAATATGTTAACTTTAGCAATTTACATTATATTGTATATGTTCTTAGCAAGTTATTTACCAATGGATGCGTGTCAAAGTGACGTAGTATTAATTATGAATATTTAATTTATATTTTTTCAACTAATAAAATAATGATACATTATTTTGCACATCAATTGATAATAACTTGGTAAACAACTTGTGCCAACAGTATTGATGATAATTTAAATAATATTACAAGTATCAATTTTGTTTACCAACTTATCAATTTATTGAAAAAAAAAATACTATTGTTGGAAATTGTAATTTAATCACAGTACATTGGAGATGTGAAATATGTGTAATAAACTTTAGAATATCTTTGATTTTTCTCAAATCAGCTAGGCCATAAAAAAAATTGAGGCTCTGCTTGGCATCAACGGTTCACATCTCAAACGTTGTTATCAAACTTAGCACCAAGCCACCAAGTTGACTATTGTTCAACTCGGCTATTAACTTATGACAATTCAACAGTGCTAAATGGATTGGTAAATATCTTAATTTTTTTATTAAAAAATTAAATTTTGAATATTTTTATCATTTGGATTAGAAGTTTAATTTGTCATGTTGAACTAAGTATAATGGCCAGATATATGTTAACATGTTGGTCAACTCACGTGAGTAGATCTACTACTCAGAGTTGCAAAGAATACACCAATTTTTACCTTTCCAACTTTTTTTTTTATCATAAAAAGAAGAAGAAAAAATACTAACTTATAACAATAAGTATTAGGTACAAATGAAGATGTGATAAAAAAAAACACTACCGGTCCATTTGAATTGCCATACTGGCCTATACTATAAATTGAACTGTATTGTATAGGATTGAATTTGATAAAATAATCTAGTATTAGCTCTTGTTTGGAATACTAACAAAAGTTAGACTGGATTATAAAAATGTAACTGAATTGTTCAACATGTAAAGCTTGCATCTACAAATTTTTGTAATTGAATTGTAGATATTTTATCTTATAATATATGCATGATAAGCTTCTAAATTATTCACATAACAAAGTATTTATGGTACAAAGCAAAACAAAATGGTAATGTATCAAAAACTTTTTCTTTATTAATTTTAAAAATACAAAAATATTGAATGATAGAAGAAATTAGAAAACAAGAATGAATTTAAAACATAGACTAAATTATCTAAAATATTATACAAAAAAAAATATAACAAAGAGAAAAAAAAAAGAAATAGTTAATTTCAAGTTCAGTTCATAAAATTTGACTTAAATTAAATTTAGCATTTTAGATTTCTGACAATATATTTACAGTTTCTACTGGTATATGTAATTTTTTTTATATCATTGTCTAACTGTTATTGAAAAAAATAATATACTTAAATGTATAATGGTAATTTCATAGATCAATAAAAATTGTAGATATATTATTAAAAATCTAAAATATTAAATTTGATATAAATCAAACTCCAATTGCTACCGTTTAAATTAATTCAGAAAAAAAAAATTAAAATGTCCATAGACAGGTTTAGTTAGCTTTTCTTTTATTATTATTATTAAAATTATTATTATAAATGACATGATTTGGCAGTGGCTCGGTGGTAAAGTATAATAACATAATTCAATGGTTCTCCCGTAAATATAGGGCTCTTTCAAAAGAAAATGACCACACGGGAAGCCTAATATTACCACATTTCGTAAGCAATCGCAGGCCCTGTTACTGTACGAACGGGTCTAGCTGCTCAACAATATATACGACAAAAATCACCGTGAGCCTCTTTTTCACGCAACCATTGAAATTACCACGTGTACAATCTTTGTAATTTTTAAGTCTCAAATCAGGTCAACCAGAAAGCTCTTTCACTCTTTGACTCTTCAGTAGTTAGTTTGCATGCAGATGCTTGGATTAAACGCAGTTTATTTAATCAAGGTATAATATTAACTGGTATGCTATATGATTCTTTATCTTTTTTATTTATCATGATTGAACGTAAATTATTAGATATATAATATATGGTTATATTAAAATAAAACATTTGCACTCTCTTTAAATATTATAATGCATATAATAATTAGTGGTTTGTGACACTAAATTATTTGTAACGCCCTGCTAAATCTAAAATGCTTTGGTCTCTCATTTTTGTTTTTCTAAACCAACTCTACCTTCTTATTGCTTCATTTATATATATATATATTTTTTTTCTCAGTCCAAACAAATATTTAGGCATAAATTTAATGTTTGGACATTAAAGGCTGTTTACTCTCTTTTTTATTTCTATAATATGTATATCAAAAAATATAAATTATATATCTCAGCAAAAAAAAAAAATACAAATGAAAGTAATGTTTGTTTTACTTAATTACTAGCCAAACGCACGGAAATTATTATTATTTACTATTATTTGTTTGGCTAGTAATTAAGTAAAACAAACATTACTTTCATTTGTATTTTTTTTTTTACTGAGATATATAATTTATATTTTTTGATATACATATTATAGAAATAAAAAAGAGAGTAAAAAGCCTTTAATGTCCAAACATTATACAAATGAAGGTAATGATTGTTTTACTTAATTACTAACGGATAATAGTAAATAGTAACATTTCCCCCCGGCATTTTAAAAAAATTAAAAAAATTTGATGTAACAATAGTGCTATTACATATGTCATACTTTATGATTCTATATTTTCTTTTTGTGACGATCATATATTATAATATACAGCATAATAATATCTAAATATTTCATGTAAAAGTTCAGATACGGTAATTCTTAGTTTCATAACCACACAACAAAATTATTTGGGATTTCGTAGTCAAATTGAGTTATTATTTGATTATTTAGTAATTAGGACCTAGCTATAACTATTTTAGTACATAATTATAAGATAATTTTGGGCTGTTAAACAGTGTAAATAAGATATTGGTTTTAACAGAAATAAAACTTTAAAACTAACAAAATAATAAAGAGTACGAAAACTGCAAAGAATTTTGGAGACCCTAAACAAACTTGTAACTAGCTGATCAACTGTGAATGTAATACTTATTTATTAGTAATTTACCAAACAAGAATATGCCTGTAAAAAGTTATTAAATGTTTCTTGTGAAGCCCGTGAAGCTTGCCCCTGTATATACTATTTTTGTTGTTGGGTGAATTCATTATATACCCTTTTTTTAGCTTTACTGAACACCCTTTAATATTCACCAAAAAAAAAGAACACCCTTTAATTATGCTCTCAATAAGTTGGTAAAAGTTAAGAAATGTCCACTTCTTTCTCTATTAAAGTTAAATAAATTTATTTTTTGGTGAGTATCCTTATATATATTTTTTCTTATTTCAGAGCAAAAAGGGTAATTTAGTAGGGAATTCATAAAATAAATTGAGCAGGGAAAAAATATTAAAAAAAGAAAAGAAAAGGAAAAAGAAGATGCTGTGCTAATCGGTTGAGCTATATAGCTTTATGGGTAAAATATTGGTAATAGAGGGACAAAACAACTTTTTCAGCACCACAACTTTTTTTTTTTTTGGTAGATGTTCAGCACCACAACTTGCATCTGAATTATATGTACACAAAATATAAGGGAGAAAAACCAAAACCTGGATATTTTAATATTACAGCTACTAATACCGTTGTCTAATAATGCCAAGCAGCTCCAACATGGGCTGGTGTTCAGAAGTTGGGGCAGCAAAGCATATATAATATGTACAAATTTTATCACATTGCCCAGGAATAAATAAATATGGTGGTGGCCGAGTGTGTGATACCAACTTGTTCTCTTTTTTCATAACAAAAAAATTAAAAATAAAATAAAATAAAAATGTGTTCTCTTTTTTTTTTTTTGCCCTATATCTGGACTGGAAAATTACAATTAGTATTAAAAAAAATTATTGAAATAAAAAAAAAATGATAATTATTTGAAATCTGAAAGAAAAAATTAAAAAAAAATTATTTATTTAAATCAAACTTTAACTTTTTAAGTGGATGGAATAATAATAATAAAAATAAAAAACTAATTTCAATTTGATGTAGACACCAAAGTCTGCTTATGCAGCCATCAATGGGACTCGGGGAACGGTTGGGCCAGGCCTGGTACTTTTAATTTCTAAAGGCTTCAGATAATGGGCCAAAACTTGTTAATATCTTCTCGCAAAGTCTACCATTTCCAATTCAATAAAAAAGAAAAAAAAGGTCTACTACTTTCTAGGTTGAGAATTATATTTTCAATATAAAAATATATAGATTTTGAAATTCGTTTTTTTTTTTTGTGTATTATAAACAAGTTTGAAAATAATTTTACTTATTCAATTTCAAAGTAGTAATACTAGAGGCATCAGATAGTTCAACAAAAGATATAGCAAAATAATACAATATTAGTTTATTAGTTTATCTTAAATTGTACTTTTTTTTATGGATTTACTAATCCATATTTATGTTATATTTATTTGTTAATTAATAAAAAAAATTAACGCATTATCTATGCCACATCGTTTGGTAAACCAATTGTAAAACAATAATACTAGATGCATCAAATAGTTTAGCAAATGATGTAGCAAAACAATATGATATTAGTTTAGTACTTTATCATGAGTTATATTTTCTTTTTAATAGTTCATTCATCCATATTTAAGTTATATTTATTTGTTAATTAGTAAAATAATAACACATCTATGCCACATCATTTGGTAAACCAATTGTAAAGCAATAATACTAGAGGCGTCAAATAATTCAGCCAGCAAAACAATATGATAATAGTTTAATAGTTTATCTTGAGTTATATTTATATTTTATGAATTCATTCATCTATATTTAGGATACATTTATTTGTTAATGAATAAGACAATAACGCATCATCATGCCATTTGATAAACCATTTCTTATAATACTAGTGATTGTAAAATATTGAATATGTCTAAGTTTCAAATATGCCTAAATGAAAAGTATTAGTTTTATGAAGAGAGTTTTGATTAAATGGATGCATCAAATGCTGTTAAGAAACAAATAAAACATGGATTCTAAATGTTTTTATTTTTGGGGACGGATGCCCATTTTGGGGGCAAAATAACTATATATGCCCACTATGTTAGTAGCTCTAAACCCAAAATAACTATAACATAGTGGGACTAAGGTATATTAGAATGCAAGTTGAACTTAATGTCCAGAAACCCCTCCCAAGTGGTTTTCGACATGTCATTAGAGATAGAGGTTGCTCGATACAATGTAGATACGAAAGATTAGTGAAATTCTATTACAATTGTGGGATGATTGGGCATGGTAAAAACCTCTGCAAACTCAATATTGCCCATAATCAGATTGTAGATGGGGATATGTATGTCCCGTGGGTTAGAGCAGAAGCGGATGCTTATATGGTGGTATCTGCAGGATCTTACTTGAGAAGAGTGGAGATTCCGAAGGGGGAGATTTTTGATACCTTTGCCGATGAGGTAAATCAAGACCACAAAGATGGAGAAACATCTGGGAAGGAGGAAGATCTTTCCAACCATGAGCAGGAGGATGACCAAGCTACAGGAGTGGAATCGGGTGAGGGTCGAGTTTCAGGAATGGAACAGGTTGAAAGCTGAGTCAACTCGGTAGTAATCACCAATTCAACTGAGGCTACTGAGGAAGTTGGCGGAATTGCTGAGTTGGAAAAGTCAAAGTCGTCACATTAGACATACCATATTTTAGGGATGTGTAATAAGATTCAAAACCCCATCTTTGTAAAGGAAAGCTCAAGATTGAGTCTGGGAACTTCTTTGGGCAGCGACAGAGAGGCAATAGGCCCATTTACAAGTTGAGGGGTTGAGGTTGGTATAGATGCTGCTAAAGTGGACTTAAAGAGGAAAGAGCCATCGGGAGAACCTCTTAGTGGGAGCAACCCAAATAAAAAATGTGTTGAGGTTCTTTCTGGGCTTGGGCCTAGACTTAAGGATGGCTCCGTAAGGCTGAACACCACATTCGTTGCGGTTTGAAGGAAGTTAATAGAAAACAACCTTCTCCAACCTATAAAAGGATGAAATACATAGCAAGATAGAACATGGTCAATGATGTCCAGCAACCTTAAGAGAATTGTGTTCCAATCTCAGAAATAGAGACTTCTACTTCATTGGCTGAGGAGGCGAGCCTAACCACGCCCCCAACAACCCAATGAAGCTCGTCTCCTGAAATTGTCGAAGTCTGGGAAGACCCTTGGCAGTGCGAGGATTGAAACGCCTTATTTGGAATACTTCCCCCTTAGCTCTCTTCCTCATGGAGACTAAAGCTAACAAGTGCAGAATGGAAAATGTTAGCAAATGTTTTAAGTTTGATAATTCAGTGTTTCTTGAAGCTGATAATGGTAAGGGGTCTTGCTCTTTTCTCGAGTGACCAGTTAGAATGGAAAGTGGCGTATAAATATCCTTGGATAATTGGTGTGGAAGCTGTAACGAATGAAGGAACTCCCTAGTCCTTGTGGTGTCGTTATTGCCCACCTGATTGAATTTTGAAACAAATTTTCTAGATGGAGCTGGAAAATGCTGTGAATGCAAGTCATAGTGCATGGAGCTATATTGGGGATTTTAACGATCTTCTTGATCAGAATGAGAAGTGTGGTGGTCGTGATGTTACTATTTTCTCCCGTTATTTTCTGAGGAACTTTGTCTCCAACATGGGAGCTCTGGATATTGGTTATTTTGGTAATCCTTATAGATGGTGCAACCAGAGGGGGGGATTGCAAATATTCGGGAAAGGTTGTACATAGCCCTTGCTAGTCCCGATTGGAAAATCTTGTTTCCCAAAGCTAGGGTTATCCATCTCAGTGCTGCCTTCTCAGACCACACTCATATTTTGTTGCATTCTTCTCTGGACCACCCAAAGACGTCAAGATCGTTTAGGTTCTTCGATGTTTGGGTTAGGGACCATAGTTGCGAACAAGTGATTAGAGAAGTCTGGCAATCTTTTAATGTGAACGAGATGATCTCTGTTGTTGCTAAGAACTGTGCTACAGCTAATACCCTTAGCCTATGGAACAGAGATGTTTTCGGGTTCAACGAAACTAGAATCAAAGACATAGAAAATCAGTTGTCTGCTATTCAAAGGAGTGAACCCTTGTCTGCTTTAATTCTTAAGGAATTAGAGCTTCAAAGAGAGTTGAATGAATGGATGGACAAGTCTGAAATTATCTGGAGGCAAAAATTGAGGGAGTTATGGTTAAAAGAGGGGGACCATAATTCAAAGTTCTTTCACGTCTGTTTAAGGAGGATGACTCTATTCACTGACCAAATTTGTCTTCCTTCATCTCCCCCTGTGTGAGCTTTGTTGAAAATGAAAGAATAGTGTCCATTCCATCGTTTTCAAAGATTGCAAATGTATTTAAAGCCTTTAATCCGTCTAAGTCCCATGGGTCTGATGGTATGCCGGCTGCCTTCTTTCAAAATTATTGGAGTATCGTTGGTGTTGATGTTTGCACAGTCATCCAAAATGTTTTCTGGTTGGGTAAAGTTCCAAAGGCCCTCAACAGAACCTTCATCGTGCTCATCCCAAAAGTGAAACAGATTCTCAACTTTAATCATATTTGTCTTATCAGTCTTTGCAATACCATTTATAAAGTTATTTCAAAGATTCTAGCTGGTAGAATTAAACCTCTTTTGTCTAGAATTATCTCTCCCAACCAGTGTGGGTTTGTTTCGGGTAGGTGGATTGGGAAAAACACATTCCTTGTCAACAAAATTGTGCACTCCATGCAGAGGAAAAAAGGGATTAATGGCATTGTTGGTATTAAAATTGATATGCAAAAGGCATATGATCGTGTGGATTGGAAGGTTCTTAGCCATATTTTGCTGAATTTTGGCTTCTTGATAAAAGTGGTAAAGCTGGTTAGTCAATGTTCTTTTACCGATTCTTTGGATATTTTGTTGAATGGAAGTATTTGTGGTAAAGTTAAACCGGAAAGGGGTTTAAGGCAAGGCAATTCCATCTCCCCATTCTTATTCATTATTTTGTTAGAGTTGTTGTCTAGGATGTTGTTTAAAATAGAGGAGGAAGGTAAAATTCAAGGAGTAAACTCGGAAAAAGTAGTCCAACTATTTCCCATTTGTTTTTTTCAAATGATTTGATGATTTTCTATAGAGCCAATGCAAACAATGTGAAAAATGTTGCTGATTGCCTCTCTCAATTCTGTAATTGGACCAACCAATAGATAAGTGTTTCCAAATCAGGTGTTATGTTTTCAAAAAATACAAGGGTTTGTGTTAAAGCCCATATTAAATTCTTCGTTAATATGAAAGATTTGTCTAAGGACACAAAATACCTTGGCAATCCCTTTATAGTGGGTAAAAATAAAAATGTGACTTTTTCTGATTTATTCTCTTAGATGAAAAGGAAGCTTAAGGGCTGGAAAGCAAAGTTACTGTCCCAGGCTGGGAGAACTACCCTTATCAAAACAGTTCTAAGCTCTACCCCTATATAGTTGCCCATCACTTGGAACCATAGAGTTGATAAGTTAGCCCGAAAGTTCTTCTGGGTGGGAGGTTCGAAGAAGGAGAGGTTTTGGACCCCTATTTCTTGAGATACAATATGTAGCCCTAAGGTATGTGGAGGTTTTGGTATGAGAAGATTCGAAAATTTAAACATGGCCTTGTTAAGCAAGCTTGGTTGGTGGTGGACTGTGGGTTCGAAAAACTTATGGTGTAGAGTTTTGAAAGCAAAATACTTTCCTTTCACTACTTTCATGAAATGTAAAAGGAAAGATTCCCATTTGTGGTATTGGAAGGGCATTCTAAGTACCCGAGATTTACTCTCCAAAGGAGTATGTTACTGAGTGGGAAAATGTGATTCTATAAACATTTGGGAGGACCCTTGGGTTCCCAATATTGGGAGCTTCATTCCTAACCGGAGACTAGAGGCCTCAAAGAACTCGGTAGGAATGGTGGACTCCCTCTTCTTTCCCAATGGCTGTTGGAATATTAGGAAGCTGGAAGAGATGTTTGATGACTCTTCAGTTTCGAACATTCTCAAAATATTTTGGGCATATAGGATGAGTTTGGATAATATTATTTGGCTAGGTGAAAAATAGAGGTGTTTTTTTTTTTTTTTTTTTTTTTTTTTCAGTGAAATCAGTATACAAACTCACTAATACCCATGTTTTGGAACCTAGGGACTGGTGGAACTTTTTGTGGAAGAGCTACATTCATGAACGTTCGAATTTCTTTTTATGGAAATTAGGATTGAGATGTCTCCCTATGATGTGTAACCTGAACTTTAGTAACTGGCAGAGGAGTGTCTCAGATTGCCTTCATGGATGCATGGAGATGGAAACTGAAGTTCATTTGTTTTGGAAATGCTAGATTGCTAAAGTTCTGTGGTTTGCTTCGCCATGGAGTATCAGATGAGATTTTTTATAGTCGGAGAATGTTATGGATTTCCTTGACTGCCTTAAGAATCTTGATCACTACCTCCCGGTTTCGCCTGAGGATAAGCCTTTATTTTTTCACTATGAAACAATAATCGTTGAGCACTTATGGCATGTGTGAAAACTTAGGATTTATGAAGGGAAGTCTTTTGATCTTTAGCCTAGCTTGCAGGCCATTCAAAACATATTTGGTGAGCTTATTAACTGGCCAACAGAGATGCCTAGAAGGACTTCCTTAAGTGGTGTTGCCTCTTATTTTCATGATTTGAGTTGGGAGGAAGAAAATTAATATTCCAGAGGCAGCAGAGGCTTTTGCTGTTTTAACTGCCTTATCTTGGGCGGTCGAGGAAGGGCGGTCTTCTGGCTATTGTTTTTCTTATGCAAAAAATGTCATTCAAAGCCTGACTAATAAAAATCCCAGTGCTGTTCACTAGACAACTTAAGGCTTCATCTCTAATGTCCGCAGTCTTTCTTGTTCTCTGGACATGTTTGTATTTTGTTGGATTTCTAGGAGCAACAACAAAGCTGCTCATTTTGCTTGTAAGTGGGGGCAAATATTGTTTATTAGCGGCACATTTCCCTTTTGTGCTTTTCCTCCTTTTATTTTTGCCGCTCAGGATCTCTTGGATGGCTTTTAGACCTCCTTTGATCTGGTCAATGGTGTGTTGTATTGTTGCTTTCCTTTTGGTTTATATAACTCTCCCTTTAGCAAAAAAAAAAAAAAAAGAGCTCCAAACCCAAAAAACTCTTCTCTCTCCTTTTCTTTTATTCCCTCTTTACTTTCTTTTTTCACTGAACTTCTTTTTTTCTATACAAGTTTCGTTGCTTATTTTCTGAAATTTAATTAAAATAAAAATTGTAAAATGATCAAAGAAAAAACATCTGGGTCGTTACATATAAATTTGTTAAACCTAATTAAAAAAGATGAACATTTTCTAAATGTATTTGAAACTTTATGATGAAAGAGCACTTAACAATCATCAATTGTCTCATTTTCTAATGGATTCTAATGATATTATCTATGGAATTTTGAAAAGAAAGTTGGAAAAAATATATAAATTTTGAAATGAAAAAAAAAAATGTAGTTTGCCTTGACCACCCATTGGTGAAAAACTTTTCTGGGATTTACTCATTCATTCTCGTCTCCTTGACCAATAGTATTAATAATTTGATATGTTTCCTTGACATGCCCTCTCGAATTGGAGTGTGAATGAAGAAGAACATGCAACTTGCTGCTAGGACAAGAAACTACATATTTTCCTGGTAAAAAAAATATTATTCTTCAACTTATAGACGGCTACATATTTATGGAAAAATATTTCAATGTGAATTGTTTTTTCAAACTTCATTTTGAGTTTTTAGATGTTTTTTACTATTTCTAAAAACCTCTCTTTAAAGCCAGATCCATCAAGAGAATTAATTTTCTATTTATTGTCATTTGAAAGAGAGTTTATGTTTTTTTTATTATTATTTTTTTTTAGTAAACCTATTTGCCAGATTACATAGTTTGTCATTTGATTGAAGATTCAACATCTAAGACAGAAGTAAGAATATGTATCTTCTATAGAATAAATATTAAAACTTGCACACTCATTAAGGTTATGAATACTGGATATTTTTCTTTTAAAAAGAAAATGCATTTTATAGTTTTTTTTAGAATTAATTTTTTATTTATTGTCATTTACAAAATATGACAGGACCCGCCCCAGAAATTCCTCCAGAATAACCGGAGAGGTCCCGCCTGAGGAAGATTCCACCAGAACCCTTCGGGGCAGCCGATAAAATCCTCCTCCGAAAAGGAGTTTAATAAACAATAAAACCATAAATAGGACTAAAAGATGATAAGATATGCATTGCAACAAATAAGTAGCTGTGCTGAAATAAATAACATAACAGTTTAGTGAGAAGGTAGGAATGACAGAATCACAAATGAGATAAACAAAATATAAATGATACAAATCCAACAATGAACAGAATAAAAGGAACTGGGTCTAATACATAAGTAGAAGTAGTAGCGGAAGTCGAGTGCGAATGCGATGCCGACGGTAGCTCACGAAGACCTGCAGCTATGACCTAGGGAACGAAGTTAAAAATACAAAACGTGGAAAATCTCAGTGAGTGCTCCTAGATAACTACAAAATAAAAGTTCAACAGTTTAAATCATTTACACTCAAACCTCACGTCACTCAGTTGAAAGGTTCCCCGTTTTGAAATCATTTCGCAAAACCCTTGGTTTAATCCCCAAAATCATTAAATCGTTAAAAACAGTTTGTGGGGCGAAAACGTAATTTTAAACGGTCATTGAAAACACGAATAAATCACTAAAACCATAAATAAAATCTTAACAAGAAACATTAAATTTATTCGTAAATCATGTTTGATTAAAATGGCAAATAGAACATTTGTTAAATCCAACACCGATTTAAAATCAATACCATGAGCTTCAAACCAAAATTTCAAAACCATCAATTCAAAATCAGCAATAACCATAATTTCAAAACCATCAATTTAAAATCAGCAATCAACAACATATAAAAACTCATCCAGTACCACAACATAGCATCGTGCTGTGTGACCCTCAGCGTCCTGATGGCATCACAGGCGGGGGAGGGGGGTAAACTCATCACAACGAACCGGCGTCCCAAATCCGTCATGGCAGGATCCTCATCATCTCTCTCCCGACACGTGTCCGCAGCAGAGGATGACATAATACATATAGCGCGCATAATAATACATCTCAATCAACATCTCGATACCGTGTGGTACTCCTCAAAATCAAATCCAAAATCCTCCATCATCGAATATCAACAATTTTCCAAATCCTTTTATTTTTAAATAATTTTCCAAAATCTTCTCTTTGAAAATTTTTGCGAAAACAATCAAATATTTCGCATATCAGAAAATTGCCCCAAAAATTCTTAAATTCCACAAAGCCATAGTTTTTCTTTAAAATCACCAAATTTCCACAATATCGTAAAATCTCCAAAACATTTCAAATTCGCTAAACAACCAATTAGAACACAAATTTCATAAATATTCCAATAAATATGAAATCTATCAAATCATAAAATCAACTCATGCAAATATTTAAATCATCATAAAACATATTTAATAATCTTAATTTAAATGCACAAGAAAATTTAATCAAAACAAATTAATAGAAATGAAATCAAATATAGCATATATTCCCAAATGATTTAGAAAATAAATGCACTCACTGGTTTGACGCGTGCTCTTGCTGGATCTCCGGTCCAGCCCTCGAACGTGCACGAACACCTAAAAATAATTTACCGAAAAATCTTTTAATTACCAAAAACTAACCAAAGGCTCAAAGGAATCCTCTAAGTCTCCAACTACAAGATTAAAACACTAAATACCAAAATTGCTCTTCAATTTCAGTAATTACCAAATTGCCCTCAACGGCAAAAATCCCCAAAATTTGAATTACTCCGTCTCAAGCCCGATTTCAACAAACTTTATATCGAAACGAAATTGAAGATGCAAGGAACGAGAATCTACCTTCAATTTCAAGATTCGTCCTCGCCAATGGTCGGAATCGATTCTGGAAGATCGGACCTCAACCGGAATTGGGCGTTTCCGAATCCGACCGAAATTGGGTCAAATTGACTGGACAGCAAGCTTGCCCACGACCCCCGGAACGCGTTGGGACGGGAGGTGAGCACTCACTCGCCGAAAAAGGAGGAGATCGGCGGCGGCGCGTGGAGGAAGACGGCGGCGGCTGTGGGCGGCGCGTGCGGCGGTCGTCGGAGCTCGGGAAACTGCAGATCTGGTCGCCGGCGTCGTCTGAAGCTCGTGGTGGTGGCTGTGTCGTCCCACTCGCCGGCGATCGGAGTAGATCTAGGTGGGAAGGTGGCGGTCACGGGTGGTTTTTCCAAAACTTCACGGCCATTTTCCGGCATGATACGGCAGTCTCCGGTGTCAATCTTGGTACCAAAACGTAGATCGTCGCACCAGCTTTCCAACGATACCAAGCACGCTTTCTAACTCCACCGGAACAGTGAGATATGGCCGGCCAAAGGTGGTGTCGCAACAGTGCACGGGTTGCACAGTTTGTACGAGCCCTCGGTCTCGCTGCAATTTCCGGCGATCTGGGTCGTTTCACGGTGAACTACCGGTACGGGAAGGAAGAGGAGGTTGCCGGCTTCGAGTTTCGTGTTGGAGCCGGTCCGCTCAGGTGGCGGAAACAGCCGTTACCGGCGGCAGAAATGAGGCACGGGTGAAGGTGGGAGGCGCGGGTAAGGTCTGGAAAATTCCAGACTTGGCCAAAATTTAAAGATATAGACAGGGGCATTTTCGTCTTTTCTCACACTTAAATATCAGTTTTTGCCAAATTACCAAATTGCCCTTCACACTAAAATGACCATAACTTCCTGGTCTTAACTCCGAATTAAGCGTACTACTAGTCTACGAACTCGTATCGACTAGCTCTACGCAAAGGTACCAAAGTCAAAGCCAAAATATAACCACACAAAAAGTCAACTCCGAGCCCACTCATGGTCCAACTGGTCAAACTTGAAAATTTTATTATTTTTCTCAAAACAGGATGTTACAAAATACATGGTCTGGATTCTAATTTCTCTAGTCTTTAAACCTATACTAATATGTGAATCATGTTTGGAAGGTAAAATAACCAAAAGGTATTTTAGGGACAAAAGATATCGTGCAACCAAACTATTGGAATTGGCACACACCGACGTGTGCAGACCAATAAACTTTCAAGCCAGAGGAGGAAATAAGTACTTTATCACCATAATAGATGACTACTTAAGATATAGATATGTTTATCTAATACATTAAAAGTTTGAAACTTTTATAAAATTTCGAGAGTATAAGGTTAAGGCAGAAAAGCAATTATGTTTCTATAAAAGAAATTCAGTTTAATCGAGGTGGTGAATACCTGTATGAATAGTTTAAATTTTACTTGATTCAAAGAGGGATAATTTTAAAACTATAGGAGATTGTACATCCAATAGCAAATTCGAATAAATCAAGAGTGCTTCATAAATTAAGTAGATTAGATAAAAAAAGTACACAACAATTCAGAAAAACATATATATATATATATAGGGGTGCTAAGGCACTCGAATTCTAATTTTTTAAGGAGCCCAAAAACAAGGCTCTGTGTTTTAACGCCTCAATCAAAATAAGGGAGATTTTAGTCAAAATTTTGGAGAAATTGACAAAACTCATCGTTTGAGCTCATTTGAAAACATTTGCAAGCTCGAGCTCGATTCCTATTCGAATGCCAACCAAAGCTTTGTGGGAGGAGAACATCAAACTAGAGGAAATCGGATGTGGGAGAGCATCAAACACAGCCATAAGTCAGCCTTACTCTGGACACCTCCAGCTTGACTTTCCTGTTCCTCTGCACCAGTCGGCAGCAAAGGCACCGAGATGGGCTTCCTATGCACCACGGGTTTCCATACTCCTCGGCTTCCTCTGCACCGATGGCGGCAAATTGATAGCTCTCTCTGCTTGCTTTATGTGAATTGTAGTGATCCAATTTGATTAAAAAATTTGAAATTCACTTCTCAAATGTTGCAAATGATGATTTATCTTATCTTGGTGTCAACTTTAGGTTGCAAAGAAGAATAAGACTACTATTCTTTCAGCTGGTCTTTTTATTATCAGATTCCATTCCTTTTATGGTAAGTTCATTTCATCAAGTGATGATGACTGGAAACAAGGCCAAATACTCTACCAGATTGTATTTTCAAATCTTTTCCTTTTATTTATCTGCAAGGTCGTCTAAAATCTATATATGTACAACTTATCTTCCACCAAAATAAATGCAGATCGTTGATCCATGTAATTGCATCATTGAGCCATGCAGATCGTTCAAGAATTTAATATTTTCTCCTACAAAGCTTGGCCTACACACATGAATGTAGATCCCAGAAATGCATTCATTGTTGTAAAAAAAAAAAAAAAAAAAAAANAAAAAAAAAAAAAAAAAAAAAACCCACAGAAGCAACTATCTCTTAACTGGTGTATAAATCAATATGTAACTTAATGGAGTTTTGATTGGCCGTAACAGAGCTGAGTTTCTCTTTTCATTTATGTATATCTCTGTATATTTATGTATCATCACATTCGTGGTGGAAATTTTCTTTTTAGTTATATTTGCACAACAATATTAATTTCTTAAGTTTGAAGCTCAAGAGTGCCTCAGATATATAGTCAACCTTCCCTAACATGTAATAGTCAAACCAGTTGACTACCTTCAAAAGTTAGAGATGCCAAGTAGTGAGATTTTATCAGATCAAGAAGATGGGAGATTGATCTGACATAATGAAGTACTTTACACTTGAGCTGTTTCTTTATATGACAGATTTCTATGGTTTTAAGTTAATGAAATCAAGTCCAACTTTGAATCATATCTTCTATGTTCTTTTTTTTTTTTGCTTAACATTTATTTCCTATGATATTTTAATGTGTTCTGTTTGTTTTAGATTATATACAGCAACACTTTAACTATTAAATTCCTTGAACATTTAAATTTGATTTTGACCTGCTCATATTGTAAAGATTTACCACTTGTAGTGAAAACATTTTTCTTTGATTATATGGAAATGTCCACAGAACTGAAATTCCACAAATAGGACAGGACATTTAGAAGAAAATTGATCAGTAATGTTAAAGCTCTCTAAGAATGACACCATTCCAATTTAACCCAAAAGTTTGTGGTTTTAGTTTTTTAATTGACTATTTGAGTCTAAACAAGATAAGGTGATTGTGATAATGAATTAGCAACAGATACAAATATTGAAACTATGAAATCTTTGATTGAAATCTTAAATGCACATTACAACAAAAACCATAGGAGTGGGTTGCTCTTATTTCTCTAATACTTGCTTTTCTACACTGCATACCAAAAAAACACAAAGCTTAAGTTTCAATCTTTTATTCATCACTAATTTTTAGTTTCCTATAACTCTTCCAACTTCAAAACTCCCAAATTTCACCATCTCGGCTTAAGAATTATCAAACTTAAGAACAATTAAAAAGGAAATTAAATGTAGAACTTTTACATGGTAAAGATCCAAGTTAATTATTCATTTCAAAACATACCATAAAAGGAATGGAATCTAATAATAAAAAGACCAGCTGAAGGAAAAGTAGTCTTATTCTTCTTTGCAACCTAAAGTTGACACCAAGATAAGATAAATCATCATTTGCAACATTTGAGAAGTGAATTTCAAAAAATTTCAATCAAATTGGATCACTACAATTCACATAAAGCAAGCAGAGAGAGCTGTCAATTTGCCGCCGTTGGTGCAGAGGAAGCCAAGGAGCATGGAAGCCCATGGTGCAGAGGAAGCCCGTTGTGGTGTCTTCGCCTCTGATTGGTGCAAAGGAACAAGAAAGCCGAGCCTGAGGTGCTCGGAGTAAAGCAGACTGGTGGCTGCATTTGATGCTCTCACTCCGCCGATTTTCTATGGTTTGATGTTCTCTTCCCATGAAGCTTTGGTTGGCATTCGAATAGGAATTGAGCCCAAGCTTGCAAATGTTTTCAAATGAGCTCAAACGGTGTGTTTTGTCAATTTCTTCCAATTTTGACAGAAATTTGTCTAATTTTAACTAAGCGTGAATGTATTGCAATTTTGACTGAAATCTCCATTACTTTGACGGAGGCGTTAAAATATGGAGTTGTGTTTTTGGGTTCCTTAAAAAACCCGATATATATATATATATATACAGAACTGCTAATATTGGTGACGTAGCTCACCATTTAATGGGCGACAGTCCATATCAACCGTCCGATATGCATATTCACGCAGTCAATGCATTTGAGTATACACATCGGATGGCTAAGATGGACTGTCGTTCATTGAGTGATGGGCTATGTCGCCCATTGAGTGATGAACTACGTCGCCCATGTTAGCAGTTATATATATATATATATATATATATATATACACTGAGATAGTTTTATTCTCATAAAGATTCCTTACATATTTTATCATATATATTGCTTATGCTATATGTATTTTTTTTAGAGAAAATTATTACATCTTTCCAGTAGACATCTATACAAAAATCCTATTCTAAATGATTTCAAATCCCATTTCTTACACGTTCTTTATCAACAAAGAAATGGTACATTAAAATTTACTTTAATTTACGAATCATTCAACTTGTGATAGTGTTTCGAATCATGTTCATATGTTTGTTTAGACAATGTCTATTGGTTTCCAAAATATAGAGCTATCTTATCCTTTTGTCAAATATTTCCCTATCGTTTTGCCTTTTTGATTATTATTTATTTATCTAGAATGAGCCATCTATTAAAAGTCACAAAGTTTCATACTAGAAACTTGAACCAGTCCACGCATTCGATAATTAAAAACGGTGTTAGAATAATAAAGGAAGACACCCAAGAGAATCCTAACACCTAAGCAAATACCAATTAATTAGATGGAAAAAGCATATGAGTCATACAAGTCAAAACCAATAGCCCCGTTCGCAACCGAGGTCCAAATGCACAAGTTGAAGCCAAGAGTATTCGTATCTATGGTCATATATAATTCATGGTCAACTTTTGTGTACCAGCCTCAAAGTGGACCAATTTAGCAAAAAAAAAAAAAGCCTCAAAGTGGACCACTATTATTGTCACAATATAATTTCTAGACTTTCATAAAAAAAAATATGATTTCTAGAAACCCATGATTGCTACACACACACACACACACATATATATATATATATATATATATATTATAAAAAAAACATTTAGAGTATATATATATTCATCTCCTTAAAACTTGATCTACCACCATTCCTATTTCTACTGCAAATTCATTTATGAATGAAAAATAATGTCACCATTGATGAACCATGATTAATTGGTTGGTCATAATTTATTTATTTATTTTTAAAATTTTTAAGATTGAAGAGGAAGATTTCAATACCAGTTCTTCAGCTTAAAATTTAAAAATTTTCATTAGTGGACATTGCTGACTGTCCCAATGAAAAATAATTTGAAGTGACAATTTATTAGTATGCATTAAGAAGTCACTTTTCTATATAACCTTTTAATTTTAATTTTAATCAAATCTAATTAATTATCGTCATGTCAGTATAAGTCCAAATGATTATTCTTAAGTTGTTTTTTTTTTTTTAATTATTTAGTAGTTCTTTTATTCTGCAACAGTTTTATAAAATAGTTTTCTTTAATAAGAAAAAAAAAACTTTTACCAAATAACAGTTTTTATTTTTTGGTTCTATCAAATAACAGTTAATTAACTTTTAAAAGTAAAATAGAAAAATTTTAAACATTTAAAGCTTTAATTAAAATATGAAACACTTTCTGTTTTGCAAAGGTGCTAAATGCTTGTTTTTTCGCCAAAGCTCAAGTAAAACCCCTTTGAGGGGTTTCACTTAAATCCTGAACAACAATTCAACTAACAAAGTTACAAAACCATTAAGGAGTTCAAGAATATTGCAAAAATAAATAAATAAATAGTGTAAGGTTGACATCACCGTGACCTCTTCTCAGTTCTCCCCTCAAGTCAGTCCGCCACCTAACCTTAAGAAATTCAAGACCTATAATTTATGACTGAAAAATATAATATGGGTTTGGTTGGCAATCTACACTACTAAAAATCCCAGCTAAAGCCCCGGTTCCCAAATCTTCGTTTTATTATTGTGACCGGTAATCTAATCCATCCTATAGCTTACTTCATAGACTTTGGGTTGTAGGTTGGCCAAATTTCACAGGACACCATAATATGATATGAGTCTGAAAGATAATTTATAAATTTAGATTTGCAGTATTATATTGTTTTTGGTAAGCGATTGGCCATATCATATAAAATCTGTATAAGCGAAATTCAAAAAGACTATATAAATTAATGAATAAAATAAAGTAGTATACGATAAACCTATTAGACCTAGTAAAAATGTATTTTTTTTTTAAATTATGCAATTGTATAATTTTATAATATTTTATTTATTATATGAACATGTATGGATTTATTTTTAATTTAATTTTTTTTAAAAGCATAAAGCAAATAGGTCTTATAGAAAATTTTTTTGAAAAACAATTATTAATTATTTGAAAGATAAGCTAAATTTAAATTTTTAAATTTTTATATATACATTTTTAACAGTTTAATAAATTAGATAAAGATTGCATGATAATCATCTACACAAAAACTTAATATATCGTATTTAAATAAATTAAATTTCACACTAACATTGTCAAACCTATTTGTACGTGTGAATAAAAGTGGACACAAACTTATTCGAATTAATTAAATTGGTTGGATTCAATTTAATTTATAATTTATAATCAGATTAGTTCAATTTGAGTAATTTTTTTTTTATCCAAAATTAAATTGAACTTGGTCAATTAATATATGTAATTCTTTTAATAATTCGGTTTGATTTGTAAACGAAATAAAAGAAACTTATCAAACCGAAACGAGGCCCACTCTAATTGTGGACAATGGTTTAGCTCGTTCAGAGAAAAAGAAAAGGACCGGACCAGCCTCGGCAGTTAATGACGCACCACTGAGCTTTCCTTGGCGCCTTATATGATCACCTTTACTGGGTCTTCTTATGTAAACTCAAAGCTTCAACACCTTCTTTTTCTACTTTTGCTCCTTCCCGTGTACGTTACAACAATTGATTTTTCTTTTCTTTTTCTTTTTTTTTTTTACTTATTCAAATATATTCCACTGCTTCTAGGGTCGTTTATTATTGGGTTTTTGTGTATGTATGTGTGTGTGTGTGTGTGTGTATTTACATCTCCAAGTGTTGTTTTCCCTCGTCTTCTTCTTCAAAAACCCGCCATGAGAGTTTCAAGCTTGCCTATGTTTTTAGTGCTGATTAAGGTTGTTTAAATTATCCTTTTTTGTTTTGTTTTATGTTTCTCTTTTGATTGCTTTATTAATGCTTACCCGTTATAAATGTTAAAGGAGAGGTTTGTTTTCTGCTATATTGATTGCTCTATAAATTCTGTGCTTTTTGGCATTAATTTTCAGCTGCATATGCTTATCTCTTTTTGTAAGTTGTCTCTCTTTTTTGTTTATGCGTTTTAAGTTTGTTGACCTCATTTTTAATGTATTTGGGTTTTTCTGAAATTTCCAATTGGATTATGAATGGAGATCTTATTCGGCTATTAATTTAATGGTCTTTGTGGGGTCTTGTTTTTCTTCTATGTTTTATATATGTCATTGAATAATACATCTGGCTGAATATAATCCCAAAAGTGTGTTTTTAATGTTTGCCGCTAACTAAAACATAGAAGCTTGTCAGACAATAGACAATAGACAATTTAAAAATTCACAAGCTAGCTTGTTAGACATGCTGAAGCTGATTTTCATTCATTGTTCACATGGTGTTTAATATATGTTCTCTTTACAATAATTTCTGACAAGTTTTTGACACTCTGGGTTTTAAGGTAATCTCTTTTTAGGAAGTTTTTCTTTGGAGAGAAATTATATTATGTACACAGCAATTGAACTAATTATTATAGTTTGCTTTTCTGAGTGACTTATATGGTGAAATCTTGTTACCATTTGCAGGCATCTTCAACAAGGTAAAACAGTCAATTAAGTGGGAATCCAGCTAGCCAGAGAGAATACTTTCCCGTTTGGTAAAAATGGCAAGGCAGTTGCAGCGCATAGACTCTGGTTTTGGGGATAACCATTCAGGTTGTATGTGGGGCATACTGCATATTCTTGATTACCATCATTGGCATAATGTCAAGAAGATGCTTCCACACAAAAAGCATGGTGGAAGACGACGTGTCAAGGGTAAGCTATCTTGATTCTTTTCACCTATCTTTCCCTCTTCTCCACTTATTTCTTGATCTTGGAGTTTCTTACTTTCTTTCAGCTATAATCTGGAACTAGAATTTTTTTTGGTCCTTAACAAAAGTACATAAAGAACTGAATGATAAGTCGCCTGTGTTAATTTTACAGTTTCTAAGCGCAGTGGTTAAAGTAAAATAGAATGATTGTAATATGTAATTTTGCTGACTGATATTTCCTTAGAAATCCCAAACTGCCAGATATATGTGGGGACTAAATAGCTAGATGCCAAACAAAATATGAATATGAACATTTTTTTTTTATAAATAAATAAGAGAAAACCAAAATGATTGATTTTGTTAATTTAGACAATTGAAGTTATCTTAGTCCAGATAGGAAAAGCTTTTGAGTTTACTTGTCTGGTTTTGGAATGGTACTGTATTTTTTATTTATACAGTTGAATTTCCAGTACTCTTATGCCAACGAATGGTGGTAAGTATGAATTGTGGTTGTTGGATTCAGAACTGTAGTCCTGTTCATGAGTTTATAATTACTAGACTAACAAATTTATTCTCCATATCATAGAGCGAAACGTGTAAATATAACTTTGAATTATCAGGAGAACTATGCTATACATGTTTTTGTGGTCCTATGCCCGAAAAATCACGCACAGTGAATGTGAATTCTGTGGTTCTGTAAATACTTTGGGATTTTAATCTTGACAATTGTTTTCCACAACTAACTTGGTCCAAAAGTGTTACTTTTACAATCCCTGTTAGCTGTTCTTGTTCTTACTGTGTGCCCCACACTCAGGGGAAACTAATATCTGTATCTGCCACCACATTAATATTTCCACCTAAATAATGGAATCTGTTTGGTATTCCTTTTCTCTGAAGTTGTTAGTAGTAGAAACCATCAATTTGGTTCAGGACAGGCACGAGGGAACCCATAGGTATATAGAGGTTTTTAATTGAACTTGACAATTTACCGTTAGGACAAGTATGGCTTTTCGTCTCTATTTTGTTTTCTAGCTAACTTAGCAGGACCTGTTTTGCATGTAGGCAATGGAATTCAGAAAACAATTTTGGAAAACCATGAAAATGGTGAAGTACATGAGTCTATGGATGCTGAAGTAGAACTGTTGCTGGTAAGTTCATTGTTAAATATGAGTTGGGTCCATTCCCTAATAGCTTAACATTCACTATGCATCGACTTATAATGTTTGTACCTTAATGTAATTATGTAAATATAATAGGTTAAACAACAGAGTACAGATTCGACCTCTACAACCAAAAGATCTAGAAAAGCTCGAACAAAATCATCTTGTGCTAAAGAGAAGGAAGTGAGCCACAGACACTTGACTTTGAGCTTCCCTGTACACCGAACGAGTTCAGTTCATCATTTAGAGACTTCGGAAAAGTGTCTGGGTGAAACAAGTACTAATGAGACAACTCCACTTATTATTCCTCAAAACAGTGGCAACATGAGTGCAGTTGAGTACTTGGGGAATGATCAGACTGGTATGAAGCAGATAATTAGTCCAGAAAATTGTGATAAACTAATGGAAGCAGACATCTTGGAGATATTTAAGGCAAACAAGGAGTTTTTCTTAAAAATCTTACAAGATCCAGACATTAGTAAAAACCACATCCAGGGCCTAAAGAAGTCCAATATCAAAGTGAGATTAACCAAATCAAGGTCATTTCCTATAGCTGATTCATCACAAGCTATAAAAAACAGAACTAGTACACTCAAACACAAGCTGAATGAAAAGTGGTTCTTGCCAAAAGGAGAGAAATCACTTACTGGTAATCAAGCACAGAAGTCAGCAATATCTAACTCTCAAACGGATCAACGTATAGATTCCTTACCTTGTACCACCAGTGACCATTGTACAAGCTGTGACATCGAAGGAGAACCAAGCAGTACTTCTCCAAGTTTGGCCCATGGATTCAATAATTACGGGTGGAATCAATTGGTCTTAAACCGTTTCAGAGACATCAAGCACAAAATAAAACATGCTCTTAAGGAGAGCAACAAGAAAATTAAACCGACAACCATAGAAGCAGCATGGCACAGTGTTCCTTTTGGAGGTAACGAGATGTCTAACAGACTAGAGATAACCATTGGCCAGAATGATAATGAGATTTATGATTTGAATGAAGATAACAGCAGACGAAGAGTACCTCTTGTAAGAAGAACATCTTCCCTGAATGAGTCGCTGGATAGGTACACCCAGTTGTTTGAGACTAGTTTTGGCAGAGACACCAAGTTCTTCCATTCCAGGAGCTTAAAAGTGACGAATGAAGAAAAAGTTCAGTCAAGTGGGCATGCTCGAAAATCCAGCAGAAGGAATCTGTCTCTACCTGATCTTGACTCTATTTGTTCCTTTCTAAATGCAGCATCTCATGATGCTTTTCGTTTAGGAATGCCAATTAAGACTATTGTGGATCATAGCTCAGGCAAGGACGGATACAGACAGACAAAACCAAAGACAATCAGCTTTTCTGAACCACTAAATGTTATTGTAGAGGATGACTTCCAGAATAGCGTGGTAGAAAGAAGTGACAACAGTGTAAATATTGAATATTCAGCTGGTTTAACAGTTGATGAGAATGATGAAGGACTTCCAGCAACAGATGAGCTTATGGATGTGAATGAGTCAGCGATGAGGGAAAGCAGTACTCACCAAGAACAGGAGATTGGTATTGTAGAGGATCCTGGCAGAGAGTTTCCACAACTAAGTCGAGAATCAATAAGCGAAACTTGCATCAAAGATGCTGTAACCAGCGCAGCGGAGTCTGCAATGCCAGAAGGTAAGGAAAGATACTTCTTATCTGTTCAAAACAAGTGCATGTGAATCTATTACCACAAAAAAAAAAAAGTGTATATGAATCACAATTATCTTTTCTTAGCTTGTCACATATTGTTTTCAAGACTTCTAGAGCTAAATTTATTTTTATTTCTCAGTGGCCAATCTATATGCATGTATATATCTAGCTGTTATGTGTTTTTCTTTTATAAATATCTTGATATTGATCCCTATGTCTTCCTGAGATTTGCTAAGATATTCAGATTTTATTATTCTTCAAATACTTGGACTGTCATAATGGTTTGCAGTGGTAGCTGATTGTTTTGTCTAATTTGTATCAGGTTCGCAGTTGAATCCCAGGTTCACTCAAACAGATGAGTCAGATTCTGTTGCTGACGTACAAAATGGGCACAGCACAGATTCTTTACCATCAACTGATAGCACTTCAAACTGTGACAATACTGAAAGTGAAAATAATCATTTGGATAACCGCTTTCTTCACTTTGAACCAGACGTAATAAAAAATGCTGACTTCAATTACGTGAGGAATGTAATCGAGCTGTCAGGCTTTGTTGATGATGAGCAGCTTAGATCATGCCACTCACTGGATCAGCCTTTAAATCTTTCATCATTCAAGGACTTGGAGGCTTGCTTTGATGAACTTGAATGCTATGAAGATGAGGTTAAGGGTGATTTTGATCACCAGATACTTTTTGATTTAGTTAATGAGATACTCCACAAGATGAATGAGAAATCATTTACCTACTTCCCAAGGCCATTTTCCTTTAGTTGTAATACCCGTCCAGTTCGAAAGGGGCAACATCTTCTTGAGGAGGTCTGGCCAAGGGTTAGTTCACAGCTGAGCTTGAGGCCAGAACTGGACCAGTCATTAGAGGATGTTGTGGCTCGAGATCTTTCAAAAGGCGATGGTTGGATGAACCTGCAGTGGGAAACACAGTTTGTTGCCCTTGAGCTTGAGGATATGATTTTTGAGGAACTTTTAGATGAAATTGCATGTTTGTGATTGTTTTAGGCCAGATCACCAATGTTCACACTTGTAAATTGAAATTTTTTTTGTAGATCATTGTGTGCGAGTGTGTGTTCATATTGTGAAGTAGATCCACTTCAGAGCCAGGACTTAATGAGAGAGAGCTCCGCAACTCGTATTGAGTTCCCAGTTCTTTGAAACTCATGTAAAAACAGCCAGTAAAGCAAGATTAATTTTACTCATCATCATCATCGTAGGTTCATTCACTTATGTACATGACTACATGTGAGTTTATGTTAGCTCCTTAATCTCCTCTTGCTTATTATTAACAGTATTGAAGCGATTATTATTATATGGGTTAATGCTGTGTAACTTACATTTTAAAAATGCCATTTTTGGCTGTAATGTTTTCTTGTTAGAATAAAGTGAATTTGCGCTTTCATACTATATTCTAGATCATGCAATACGGTATGTTGATGCAAAAATCAATCATCAAAGATTGTGTCTCCTTTTTTTGAAGAACTTGTGAGCCTGAAAAATGTTGTCAAGAGGCCTTTGAGGTGGTCTGGCACTGGTCAAAGATCATCTGGCGCTTAAGTCAAAATAGAAAAATTAGACTTTCTGTGAAAAGCAGAGCGAGATATATCCATGTACATATAATTCATTGTTACTTATACGATGGCTTACAGCCTCTAATTATGCTTTTGAATTATAATTTCAGTAGGAGTAAAATAAATAAATATTATTTAGATATGAAAATAACTTAATATAATTGAGATCACCAATTATATTATAATTGGACCGCAAAAATTCAATTATTATATAATTGAGGTAGTTTAGTTTTTTTTCTTTCTTATTTGATTAAATATATATGGAGTGAGATATATTCACAAATTAGTTGCCCCACTTTTTGAGTTGATGTATCGAGCGAGAAAGTTGATAATTGATGCTAAATATGCTTTGATGTCTTTGAGCTTTTTCTTTTGACCCTTTGATGGCTTGCTTTGCTTTATTGTTTCTGTTTCGGCTTTCAGCTTCAGCCTCTCTGTGGCTTTTGGGCTTTTTATAAGCCTCTTTAGATTGTCGCTTTTTGCATTTGCCTTTGCCTTGTCATTTGGGCCATGTCTATTATCTCTCATGTCGTGGTTGCGTGCAGTGATTTGTACAATTCCCAAATTGCCCAGCTAGATAAGTATAGTAAAACTTTATCTTTATTTGTCATATGACAACTTGGTTACAAATTTGTAGTACAATGCTACATGGGTCGAAATTCTAATCCTACGTATTTTTATCTCTAAGTATATATTATATTTTTATTGAAACCCAAATTTAGCTTATATAAAGGTCATAAACCTCCATATAGGAGACAAAGAATATTCAAGATACATGTTTATTATCTTCTTTTTTTACCATTAAAGGGTCTTTGGCCGGCACCATACCCATATCTTCAAAGGCTTCCTAACAACGTTTTCTAGTTTACAGGCTCACAGATTTTTCGGTGGTGAAGGAGGGTGCGCAATCTTTTGATTGTTTTTATGCATCAACAATGGTCTGCCGTCTGTTGTCTTGTTTGACTTGGAATGTTTGTGTCAAGGTAGTTTTTACCAAATTAATTTATATGTAAGTAGCTTTGATGTAGATAGTTTGGTCATTCCATGAAAAGTATATGAATTTGCTGACAAATGAGCTTGAGCAGTCGAGCAAACATTTGGGTTGAATTGATAAGGGCCCCTTGGCTCGGGTGTGTCAAAGAGCCATGTTGCATGATGAGATCTATTGATGAAGATCTTTTGGCTTGGGTGGACTAGGCAGTCATATTGTGATAAGATCTGTTCTAGCCTAACTTTTGATAATTGACTGAGACATGGGAACCTAGCTCAGCTCAAACCATGATTTGGTGATCCTTCGTAAATCAATTAGGAGGGTGCTTAGCTTTGCTCAGACAATAAAATCCTCTAGTGAATAATGAGTTAATATCATATAGACCTTATAAGGTATGTTAATATTTTAATTAGATCTCTCAGATTTTAAAAATATTAAAATGTCTCATAGTGTTACTCTTCTACCATTATTTTTAACAGTTAAAGGGTGAAATAATATTTATACATCTAAAAATCACACATATATATATATATAAATATTCACCCTTATTTCTTCTTTTTTCCCAATTCTTTTTCTTTTTTCTCCATTGATAGCAAAATCCAACAGAGATGGGAATCGACAGTAGAGTAGAATAACTAACCACAGAGCCAAGAGTTGGGTCTACTAGTCGCTACAATTGTTTGAAAAAGAATATTGTATTAGAATAATTATGTGGATTGAACATAATGAAGTGGACTTGCATATTAGGCTTTAGTGTTTCAAGAATGAGATTTTATATATTTTTTAATTAATAGTAATGAGACCCACCGAAATCAATCTCTTTTTATTTTTTAGTGGGCTTATTAGATCGAAAAAACCTAAAGCTTATTTCTTAGTAAAATCCTTAAAGTTTTTTGTACAATGACCATGTGGCAATAATACTAATAAAACATGCCCACCATTTTAAATATATTGATCTATGCCCATTAGTTTATTAACCTACTCAAGTAAATACCAAATATACCTTCCAGATTTAATGTTGTTACCAAGCCCCTTCTTCCCCCTTTCACGATCTCAGTTCTCACCCTTCTCATCCATTTCCATTTCCATCTCAGTTCTCACCTCTCCCTTTTCTCTTTTCCCTCTACTCTCTTTGTCATTGGCAATGATTCAGTTGAAAAAAAGCTAGCAAAAGGAACAAAAAGAAGCAAAAAAATCCTAAAGAAGAAAAATGCAACCGCGAATAAAAGGAAGGCCAGCGACCCAACAATGTCAGCCATGGATTACCATTGACACAAGCTCGAACCAAGTTTGAGTAACCCAAGTAGCAATTGGGTAGCAATCCAAGGTTTTCAAAAATTAATTTAGCATCAATACATTGTTGCAGCTTGTACTTTGAAATTTATTACAATATAATAAAATTGAAAAAAAAAAGAAAAAAAAATAACAACGTTAGCTCGAGGTTGAAAAAGACGGACCCCGCCCAACAGGCAATACATACAAGCGGGGTATGTAAACTGGGACGGGGTACTTATTTGTAGGGGTGTACAAAAACCCGACAACCTGACCCAACCTCGTCGATCCAACCCAATCCACTGGAAAATCTAAATTTTTGGGTTGGGTTGGGTTGGATGATATGTAACACGGTGACTTTGGGTAGGGTTTCGGGTTGGATGAAAAAAAATCCAGTCAACCCGACCCGACCCAGCATAATATTAAAAAATAAATAAAAACCCAGTTTTTCCCTAATTCTTCTAAACTAAAATACCTAAAATCATTTATGGCAGCCCTTGAGTCCCCGACTGCCTAGCTCTGGTGCTCCCCCTCTTAGGTGATTGCATTAGTTTATGACAATGACTGTGCTTAGATGTGATTGTGCTTAGTTTATACCATCTGTCCATTAACAGGTTCAATTAAATTCGGAGGTTTTCAAATTTTTCTCCAAGTTCTTGAAAATATGTGCTTAGTTTCTGACTTGTTACTTTTTCTCTTGCTAAACTCCTACTGGGTTTCTGGTCTTTGACATATTATTATATACTTAAAACGATGCAAGTGTAGCTTTATATCCACTTCTTTTAATTTTCACTTTTTTGATTACTTGGTATTGTTATAGAGATTTGTAGTGGGTTCTTGAACTTTTAAAGTTCCCAAATTTATTAGTGTGTTTTGAGATTGTGAGTGATTTTTTTCTCATTTTTTCCTTTGCTTTTTAAACTTCCATTAACTCAGAATTGCCTTCTTTGTCAGTGTTTAGGTTTCTCTGTTTTACTATTACTAATTTTGTTAGGTCAGTTGAAGTAAAATATAAGTATTAATTGTTAGTTTGACATTGATTGTTTTGATTTGAAACAATTTATTTTTAAATTTAGTTTGATATAGATTGTAATTTATATTTTCAATTTTGTAAGGAGTTTTTGTAGTTTTTTACATTATAATAGTTAATGCAATTTATTTTTGAAAAAATAAAGATGAATAAAATTAAGTTATTGACTAAAATTTAATTTATTAAAAAAATAATTTAGACTAAATTAAATATAAATTAACTTGATCAACCCGACCAACTCAACCCGCACTCTATGGGTTGGGTTGGATTGTGTTTGTTATTCTGTTCAGGTTGTGTTGTGTTACAATCTAAAAATCCAAGCTCTATGGGTTGAATTTAATTTTTTTAAAAATTTGGCCAACTCAACCCGTGTATACCCTTACTTATTTGAAACTAATGCAGTATTCACCCCTATTGTTGGTAAGAGGTGTAACATCCCGTCATGAGAAAATAGTAAAAAATTCACAAATTTGACCAAGTTTGACCAGTTGACCTAATGTGGGTCCCACTTTTTGACTTTTATGGAATTTAGATTTTAGCTTCGACCATGATACCGTTACGTAGAGCTCATCGATACGAGTTCGTAGACTAGTAGTACGCTCGATTCAGAGCTATGACCAAGAAGTTACAGTTAAAACAGTGTTAGGGGCATTTTGGTAATTTTGCAAAGGCTGTAATTAAAAGGAGAAACTACAGATTTGCCCTCATCTCCTACCTTCAGCAACCCCCCCGCGGACACTGGTTCCCCGCGCAACCCCACCACCGCGCCCCTCCTTCTTTCGCCTGAAACGGCGATTTTCCGGCCATACCGGGCCGGGAACTACCCGAAACCTTGAGCCGGTGGCCTCCTCTTCCCAACCGTACCGGTGGAAGCCCGTGAAAACTCCCAGATCGCCGGAAAACGTGAAGAGACCGGCGAACTCTTTTTCCTACTATCGCCGGATTCCGGCGTGTTTCCGGCGGTGGGTGTGGTCATTTCCCTCTATTTTGGACCTCCTGAATCCGAATCCACCATCTTTTCTTCTCAAATCCCCTTCGATTGAGCTGTGCAAAGAGTTGGTGTTCGGCCTCGACTTTCCGGCCACTTTTCGGTCATCACCGGCAGCAATTGAGCAAGGTGAGTCTTCCATTGTGTTACCCACTTCATAAGCTTTCTATTGATATATAGATTTCATATTATTGTTAAATATTTGAAATTTGCTTAATTTTAGACTATGTTTGTGATAACTGTTGAAATTAAACTGTAATTGAGAATTGTTTCTAAATTGAGGAACTCAACATTGAGCTTAATGTTGGTTGACATTAGTTTGATAATTGTGGTTTGATTCTTGGTTGGGGTTGTGTGAAGTTGAATCAATGATTTTATTGGTGTATGCGAATGAAATTTAGTTTATTGTAATGATAAATTATAGATATAGCTTATACTTGATGTGGCTAGTTTAATACATAGTTTTTGAAGAGTAAATTAAATCCGGTTATTAGGAATTTTTGGTGAATTTTTTGCAAAAATTATTATGTGTATTTTGGAAATTTCTTTTGGATTATTGATTTTCGGTTATAGTAAGATTTACCTAGACTAAGATGTTAAAAATAAAGAGTTACTTGGTATTGGATTTTGTTTAAAATTTGATGTTTTAGAACTTTGAGTGAGATTATATTGGTTGTATTAATATGAATACAAGAGTGGAAGTTTGCTTGGGAAATGATGAGTCACTAAGCTAAATTTTATGTTGTTTTTACCGGGTATGTGGAATAAATAAGAAATGTGTTTGATTAGTGATGTTTTGATGTTTTAAGGGTGAGTGCATTTATTTTTTAAATATTTTGGGGTTATATATATTAATACATTTGAATTGTATTTGGATTTCTTTGTGCATTTAAATCACACTTTTTAAATATATTATACGTGGACTTAAATTGATTGTTGAATCCAGATTTTATTTGTATTTGTAATTTAATATAATTCATATTTATTTGGAATAAATATAAAATTTGTGTTTTTAATGATTATTCGTGACTTATGAACTTTTTGGTTATTTTTGTAAATTTGTAGAAAATAGTAATTTCAAATAAGGGTTGTGGCCTTTGTAGAATTTGAAGACTTTTGGGGCAATTATTTTTTTATAGTCAACATATTTGAATAATTTTGTGAAATTTTCCAAAATAGAAGATTTCGGAAAGTTATTGAATTTACTGCGATTTTAAAATAAAGAGGATTTGATGAAATTCGATTATGGATAATCTCGGAGATGATTTTGAAGAGTACCACACAGAATCGAGATATGTTGGTTTTACGCGCGCTATTATAATTATTATGTCATCTTCTGCTGCGGACACGTGTCGAGAGAGATGACAAGGATCCTGCCATGATGTATTTGGGACGCCAGTCCGTCATTATGAGTTATACCCCCTTCCCCCGCCTGTGGTGCCGTCAAGATGCTAAGGGTCACACGGCACACTATTATGATATTATATTATTATTTTATGACATCTTCTGCTGCGGACACGTGTCGGAAGAGAGATGATGAAGATCCTGCCATGACGTATTTGGGACGCCGGTCCTGTGATGAGTTATAGCCCCCTTTCCCGCCTGTGACGCCATCAGAACGCTGAGGGTCACACGGCACGATATTAGAGTGGTACCGGTTTTGTTATATGATTATTGATTCATGGTTTTATATTGGTTTTTGAATTTATGGGTTGTAGCCCATCTATTGATGTTACGGGTTGTGGCCCATCTACTTGACATTTTATGAGGATATGTTCAACAAAATGATTTTTAAATGTTTTACGAAAATTCATTTATGGTTCTAGTGATTGATGCGAGATTTTAAGTGATATTGGTAAATTATGTTTTCATCCCTAAATCGTGTTATAATGCTTTAATGATTTTTGGAGATAAAACTAAGGTTTTGCGAAATTAATTTAAAAGCTTTCTTTGGGATAGTTACAGTTTATTTATAGAAGTATGTATTTTAATTTTACGTGAAAGTCGTACTAATTCTATTTGTTATATAAATATTCATATATATATTCTCTTGCTTTTATAATTGGAAGGCTAATGAACTTAGCTTTAGTAACGTAAGCATATCTTTATAATTATTGATTTAGTTTATGATTGGTTATGGTGGAAAGTTTGAAGATGATGTTGAGATGTGGTCATGGTTTGAATATGCGTATGAGTAGAATTTTATTTAAATCTAGTTAGGAACTACAGATAGTTTGACCCCTATTAATAAGGATATGTAGGCAGCTCAGTTTTTAGACTGAATTCAGCTACGAATATATATTTGTTGTATTTTATTTGAAAGATGAATTATTCACTGAGGTGTCGTTACTGTGTGGAAATGATGCTGGTAGATTGGATTATGTATAGGAATATATTTTCTTGCAGGGATTGTACATTTATGTATTTGAGAAATGTTCTAAAAACAGATGAAATGCTGCCGAAATTTTTATTAAAATTTCTGGCACTATAGAATCTTTCTCCTTTTGATCGATTCGTCTTTATTTAATAATTTCTGGCGGAATTACTTGACTGCTTAATAACTTAATAGAAATATTAAATTATGCAGGCAGAATCTAGGCGAAATGGGTCCTGTCAAGAGGCCCTGCCCAATTGATGTAGGGTAATAGGCAGAAAATAATCATTTTATGCCTCATACATCTTCTCAATTAGGCGGGGCTTTTTACTAGTGGGAGGGGTGAACATTACACTTGCTTCAGACAAGTACTCTACCCCAATTTACACACCTCGCCTGTTGGGCGGAATCTGTCATCTTTAACCTCGGACTTACATTGTTTTTTCTGTGTTTTTCTTTGTTTTTTATTTTTTCATTGTAATAAATTTTAAAATACATATATACATCAGGCATAAAATTAATATATATGACTTTAGCAATGATTGTAACAAAAACAATGCAAATTACTTTTGTCAATATTGGAGATTTATTTGGTGTTTCTTATACCTCAAAATATTTTTTGAATGAAATTCTAAATACAAAAAAATCTGATGGTGTTTGAAAGTATTAAATACAAAGAAAATCAAGAGGAAAATCATAAAAAGCAAGTTTATTTTCAAAAAAAATGATGATTGTTAGTGAAAATGAAGTAAAAAGAGTAGGTTGGTGATAACATTGAATTAAGATGGTATATTTGGTATTTATTAAGTAGACTAATGAGCTGGTGAGCATAGATCAATATATTTAAAATGATAGACATGTTTCATTAGTATTATTTCCACATGAGCATTTGTACAACAACAAAAAACCCAAATCCTAATAGGTTTTGGACTCTCTTTTATTTTTAAATATATGATTATTGTTGTACGGGTTATAAATATGCAATGAGAGTCATTGTTTTAAAAATATATATTATTTTGAACTAATGAGAAAGAACAAAAGGTTGAGAATATTGGTTTTATAGTAGTTTCTATTACAATGTTCACTGTCTTGCAGGCTAGTTTTATAACAATTGAGAATCAATAGCAGAAACTTCAAACGATGATGATCGATATGTTGATATACGCTATTAAATAACATGGATCTAAATAGAATGATAAATTAGTCCACTGCATTTATGTATATTATTTCATAATATGTTTATTAAATTTTGACAATAATATTAGGGCTTGATATTGATTGTTCAATATGTTGTATATGTAATATGTGGGTGTTTTACATTATTTCATGATCATACAATTTTTTTTCATGATAATCCGTATATGAAATTAAAGCCATGGTTGGCTATTGGTTATTAACATATATTCTGTTTATTGTGAAAACAAAAAGTACTGATTTGGAAATTGTAAAATTGGTTGTTAATTGAACGGGTTTGACAGTCAATGTCTCCTTTGAAATTTGACTTGAAAATTGTATTGATTGAATTTTTTGAACACTGAGTTTTGGTGAGTGTTGTGTTTCAAATTGTTTGAAGGCTTTTTTATTGTATTGGTTTTATCTCGAATATGTTAAATTTGTTCTTAAACATTTAGGATTTTCCTTTTGAAATTATTTGAGATATGAGATAGAAAACTTATTTTTAATAGATTCTTGTTTGGATTTCCATTATATGATCTATCTTGAACATTTATGCGTTCTTTTGTTTCGAGGCATTAAAGCATCTCCAATGCAATTTTTAAAAGTTTTAATTTTTCTATTTTAAAGAGTAATCAAATTTTTTGATATTTCAATAGACATTCTAAAATAAAAAAAATTAAAATAGAAAATAAAACTTAGTTTTTTATATACAATTTTTAATTTATTTTATTTATTATTGTGTATTTTTAACGTACAACTATAATTATTTAATTTTATATTTTTTTCTTTTATACATATAAAATTACTTTGCTGGTTTTATATTTTATATATTCATGTAATGCATTAATTATTTATTAAAAAATAAAAATATAAAGTGTGATAAATAGTACCATTGGAATTGAATAAAAAATTACTCTTTTATTTTATAAAATTATTAAAGATATTTTTTTATTTTAAAATTTATGTGTTTTAAAAAAAAAAACTATTAAAAATGATCTTAAAACTTAGTCTTATTTGTTATAGAGGTATATTATTTTTCATTACTTGTTATTTTCTTTTGCAGTAGTGGATATATGTTTCCTGCTTTAGTGCTATGTTATAATGTAACAATCCATCGCGAAAAAATAAAAATTTTAAATTTAACTGAGTTGACCATGAATGAGCCCATAACTTAACTTTTTGTATGGAAAAATTTTGACTTTGAGCTTGATACTGTTATGTAAAGCTCTGATGGCACGCTCAATTCCGAACTACGGTTTAAAAGTTATAACCAAAAAAAAATCCAAAGCCATTATTGTCTTTCACTAAAATTTAATGTAAAAGACCAAAACCCCCTTATTTTCCTACAACCCCACACTTTCTCCCCTCTCTCTCCCCGATACTCTCTCTCTTTACTGTGCCGCCGAACCTTCCAACTGAAATTTCTCCGTTTTCCGGCGACGGCAGGCCTTCATTAATACTGAAAAAGGAAGCCCCCAGTCCCCTCTACCTCCCCTCGTGAAGATTTCTCGGTGAAAGCTCCATTTTCTCCAGCAAACTTAAAGAATCCGGCGACTGGCTTTTCCTTTGAACGCAGGATTCCGGCGAGAAATCGGCCAACCCACCACCCAAGAAAGGTTGCCCATATCTCCCTTTTCTTCCCATGACAAGTGGTGCCAGTGTTATCCCCTGAAATCGCCGGAAAAACCATAGACACCGGCGAACTCATTTTGCTCTGATCGCCGGTTTCTGGTGCGTTTCCAGCGATGGGATAGCTCTATTTCCTCTTTCTTGGACCTCTTAAAAGCGATTCTGGATTCCTTTCAGCTCAAATTCAGCTCGTTTAGCTTATATGAACAATCCAAGTGACTCCGCGACTTCCCGACGGAATTCCGGCCACCGCCGGCATACCCACATCAAATTAAGGTTACCAGTGTTTTCTTTATCTCTTGGGCTTTGTTCTGATATATTATTTGCCTAAATTGATGAGTATTAGAATTTTGTTAATATTTTATCTATATGTTTTATATGAATTTTTGAAGTTCCTACATTTATATTATGGGTCCATAAATTGTGGATTGAAATTTGTGATTAAAGAGCATTGTTAGAATTGTTAAAGTTCAGGAAGTAGTTTAGATTTGTGACGGTAAGTAGAGGTTTATGTACTGTGCAAGTTATTTGAAGTGAAGAGGAGAAGAATTGAAAAGTCTTTCATTTTCTCTAAGCCTAGTCTTGTAGGGCTATGCTGGCTATTGTTTTGTTTGTTTCAATTTCTGAACATAAGTATATTGCATTGTAGTATGTTACGCGTGTGTGTGTGTGTGTGTGCTCATGCGCGCACGCCCTACATACATGCTTATATCTTTGTGTGTGTGTGGTTGGATAGATCTGAAGTGATTATAAATTTTTAATTTACTTTGTGTGGAAAGTAAGTCTACACACACACACACACACACTCTCATTTATATATCATGATATATATTTATTTACTTAAGTTCTTGAAACTAGTTACATGCTATATATGGATATGAATCTTTAATATATTAAATGAAATTTTTTTTTTTGGAAATGCATATAGTTGCTAAATATTTGGTTTGGTATTCATGTTATGAACTTGTTATTATGGAATGTTCCATATCGGATTTCTGTAAAAATGATCTTTTTTTGAAATTGTGGTGAGTGCACAAATTAATATATTTATGTTGGAGATACTATGATAAGTTTTACTTTGGTATTATGTTATGTGGTTGACATTCATATGACTTGGCAATTACTAAGGTATGAATGAGCTCTTCGATCTTGAGCATCTTTTTATCAATGTCTGTATGATCTAAGTTCATCTTAGAATGAGTTGGCATGTTAGCTAGTATTCATTTTCAACCATGACCAGACTTTTCCTTCATGTATTTCAAGTTCTTGGAATGTGATTACTATGAGATATGTGGTATTTGAGTACTTGGAATACATATTCGAACTTAAATAGGTTACCAAATATTTTGTGCCCTTTTGACCTTTTTGGAAAATTTATATTCATAAATACCTATATGTTATGGTTCAAAATTTTAGAAATGTGGGAATCAAATTTATTTTATATTTGCTTATTGGAAATTATGAAACTTTTGAGCATTTATGAAATTTACGAATTTTGTGGTTAATTATTGATTTTTTGAAAAGTGAGGTAACGACAACCATTTCTAATAGTTACTGAGTTTAATTTATGATTTAATAACATTTTTAGTATTTTATTTTGGTAGTTCTTGAAAAATGAAGATTTGGAAAAATTATTGAAATTTAATTGAATTTGAAATATGGGTTTTATTTTTATGTACTGCACATAAATACGATGATGATATGCCATCTTCTGCTGGGGTTGTGTGTTGCCAGAGCGGTGAGGCCACATCGCCTTTGAGACATCAAATGGCTGTGATGACCACGAGGGTCATGTGGTGATGTGGAGATGTTGTGGTGATGATGTGGGAATGGATGCTGGAAATATGGTTGAGGATTGTTATTGATGATATGGAGATTGTGGAAGTTGTGGGATACATATGGAGGTGATGTATAGTGATATGGATAAAAGTGGTTATGATGTTGATGAGGGTACCCTTGATCATATGAAAAACCTTTTAAACCCCATTTCTGCCACAGTCCTTGGAATAAAGGGTTTTGAAGATGGTTACCCTGTACCCCATTTTTGCCACGATGCCTTGGGATGAAGGATCGTGATGATGGTTACCCTGCACCTTATTTCCGCCACAATGCCTTGGGATGAAGGATCGTGATGATGGTTACCCTTTACCCATTTACTGTCACCATGCTTGGAATGAAGGGTCGTGATGATGGTTACTCTCTCTTTTCTTTTCTATATTGCTGTGAAAATAAAAGTTGCTAAGTAATATATTGTCAAACATATTATGAAATCTTTAATTTATATTTGTTATAATTATTACATATGCATACATAAGTTGAATCAAGGAGATTTTGGTTTAAAGATGATTATTTATTTGCTTATAAATTTTTTTTAGAACAACAAATATGTTTATAATTTTCAAAGATAAGATGCATGAGTTGTTATCTTGTTTCGAAGTAGTTGTTTTAATATTATATTTATTTGAATATTAAATTTTATTATTGTGGTGCTGCTGTGTGAAGAAAAGATGTAAGGAGGAGTTAAGGTGGATTGAATATGTTTAGAAATGTGTTTTCTTGCAGGTTTTGTATTTATTTGTATTTGAGGAATGTTCTAAAAATAAACGAGATTTTGCCGAAATTTTTATAAAATTTCTAGCACTGGAATGTCCTCATTTGAGTTTTATTTCATGTTTTTTTTTGTGGAGTTACATAACTCATGATCCAAGTAAGTTGGGTCCTGTCATGTTAGGTATTAGATAGCTTTGCTGTAGGTGACGGTTATGAATTGATAAGTATTGAATTGATAAGTATTACTTTCTTCTTCTCTCTAATTTATACTTTCCTCACTTCTCTCATCTATTATTCTCTTTCAAACTAAATTCATAACAGTTCAAGGGGTTAGAAAAATGATAGGCTCCGACAACGAAACTGACTTTAAAGGCCAGTTTCGTCATTTTCTAAGCCTCCCCAACTCTCGTCAGATCTCATCATTCAATGCAAAGATAATTCCTTTTCTTGTGCTTCTACAAAGCTCGTCTTCTGGGTTTGGAATCAGAAGCTTGTGCTTATAATCCAACCTCATCAACAACTTGGATCGGCAGAGGAGAATCACAAGGGAATTGAGTGTCAGGGGTATATAATTGAAAAATCCAAACAGTATAATATAATGCACTTTTCCGAGTGACATTGAGTTTATTGATAAATTTCAATAAGGATATAATTAGGGGTTAGTTTAGAAGAGAGAAATGATAGAGAAATGAATATGTTAAGGATGTTAGTTTTAGGGGTTCCTTTTGATATTCTCAAAATCAGGAGTAATCTATAATAACATTAAACTTTTGGTATGAAGTAATTATCTGATTTCCCCCCCACCCCCCCCGATATTATACTACAAAACAGACGTGTTGTAGTGACACACGAATGTCATATGTGAAATTAAGATCTTCATATATATGAAGAAGCCATTATGCTCCTCCAGTGTCAAGTCTTAGTGATGCCACTATTGTCAGAGCCACCGATTGCTATGAACTGACCACCAAAGAGCACCCTCTACTGCCATGAACAACTGCACCAGACTTGACTCTTGCCCTTAAGCTTTGCTTTCTTCTTCTTTATATATTCCTTTCATTTCAAAATCAAAACTTTTGTGTTTATGTATGTAAATACACACTTGATAGTTGGCTGTTAGTAAGAATTACTGCCCACAAAATTTACTTCCTTTCCATTTGTGTCCCTCTCTGGAAAACAAGAAAAAAAGATGCGAACGAAGAACGGTAACCTCCTTGGTACTGCATAGGTTCATTCAGGCAATAAGTTGAAGGCTTTCTGTTCTGTATTTGCCCTGCACTCAAACTCCCATCTTCCTTCGCCTTTCTCTGAACACAAACGCATAATCATTTACCCTGAAAAATATTAGAATCAAAATAAGATAAACCCAGATTCTGTTTGTCTTATAGGATTGAGAAGCTACCATTAACCGTCTCAGGTATCTCAAGATGAGCAAAAATGCACTCAAAGGTGACTCTTTCTCTTTCTCCCTCCATCTATTTCTATGTTTATAAAAAGCTGCTGTTTTGTTTGATGTGACTATGGGAAAGATGAAATATGCGGTTTCTACTTTGTCTAGATTTTGGACATAATATGTTTTTATAAAACTTATTTTCTTGCTAGCTATCAAAACTATACTAGATTGAGAGGTTTGAAATCAATAAGTTATTTCTTTTCATGCTAAGCTGAGAAGTTCCAATTGCATGAGCATATGCGGTTTCTACTTTATCTAGATTTTGGACATAATATGTATTTATAAAACTAATCTTCTTGCTAGCTATCAAAACTATACTATATTGAGAGGTTTGAAATCAATAAGTTATTTCTTTGCATGCTAAGCTGAGTAGGTCCAATTGCATATGTCTGCCAAGTCATTTAGCACATGTCTGAGTGGCCAATCACAATTTGTATTATCATCCCTTAAGTTCATTTTGACCGTAAGCAAATTAGATTGATAGATTCTTGGGGTGAGCTGACATACTGAAGGTGATGCATTGATATTGTAATGTACTACAACTTATGGATTGCACAATCGTTATTGTTAAAGTATTATAACCCAATTCCAATCATCTCCCCACTTTTTAGTCCACATGTGAAGGGGTGTTAAAGTATATTACACAATTCCAATTCACCTCTCACAAGTTCAAGCTTATGAGAACAGTGTATTGTGGCTTAATATAGTATCAGAGCTACAAAGTCTTGGTTTCTTTATTTGTTATTGCTAGATTTCAAAATTTAATTCATCTTTCTCATGTTGGACCTCTTTTATGAGTTTTCTCTGTGGGCTTTGTCTTTCTCCCCACGTTTCTAGTCAGGAGGTGCCAATTTTGGGTTTTGTCTCCCCACCTTGTAGCTCACATGTGAAGGGGGGGTATTAAAGTATATAACCCACTTATTTGAACATTGGTGGTGGGTTGTGGTTTTAATATTTATAAAAGAAATAGGAGGAAAATGTGGTGAATTTTTTATGGTACTTTGTAGATGCATTTAATGTCCATGAATTGCAGCTATACTGTTTGATAGCGCATCCTTATCATGTGCTCTTACAACAAATGTAACCTACAAACTAGTATCATTATATGGTAATTTACCTTTTGCAGGGCTCTAGCATTAGAAGAAATCAAAAGAATAGCGTATTCTAAGGCATTATAAGTCATTAGGTTAACAGAGATTAAGGGATACAAGAAGAGAGAAATATGTTAGCACACTATGCAAAATCCCTTCAGCACTTAAAAGCCGCAAGGAAATCCCCTAAACCTCTATGGGTTCTGTTTTTTTCTTCTGACATGGACCCTCCTCCCAAGAAGTCAAAGCTTGCCCCTCTACAGGTAATCTCCCTTTTTCTTGTTGTTCTGTATTGTGGTATACTGCTACACAAGCATTTATGCATTTGTACTCTTTATTTTTGTTCACGTAGGAGAGGAGAATGATAGACAGGTTCAAATTATATGCTAAAGGAGGCGATGGTGGCAATGGATGTTCCAGCTTTCGTCGCAGTCGAAATGATCGGCGTGGTATACCTGATGGTGTGTTCTCTACATTAAGTGTCTTTGGTCATCATTTCATTAAATAAAAGTGTATTTTCTTCTTCTTCTTTTTTCTTTTTTTTTTTTTCCTTGACAAAGATTAAAGCACGTGTGCATTGTTGAGTTGACTTGCTTTCTCTTTTTGAATCTACTATAGGTGGGAATGGTGGAAGAGGTGGTGATGTGATTCTGGAATGTTCCCCGATGGTTTGGGATTTTAGTGGTCTGCAGCATCACTGTGTATTGCTACTCTTTCCCCTTCCAATCACCTAAACAATATGTGGCTTGAATTGATGGTCCAAAGTTGACAAATTTGACTTATAGCTGTGTTGTATTGCAGACTGCAAATAGAGGGGGACATGGATCCTCAAAGAACCAGATAGGAACCCGGGGAGCTGATAAGGTAATTGACTATTTTGATTACTATTTTTAAGCTGATATGTTTTACAGGTAAGATTATATTTCATTGGTTGTTCTCAGGTTGTTAAAAAATTAAAATGCAGCAGGTTTTGCTAAAATTCTTTCATCTTGTAGGTTGTCCATGTACCTGTTGGCACAGTTATTCATCTTGTAAAGGGTGAAATTCCTTATGCAGCTGAACACCCTAACCATTCTTCAACGGATTTGGATCCATGGGAGATTCCTGGCACACTTGTTGGTAATGTATCTGGATTTTGTCAGCATCCTGTGTCTAAGGCCCCGAGCATGGAAGAGAATACATGTGGCTTAGGAACTCAAAATGAAAGAAATATGGGGGAAATGACAAGTATGGATCAAACCCCTCATGTTGCCTCACCTGTTAATCATTCTCAATTATCTCCTGAATCTTGTTTGGAAGAAGAGATAAAGGAAGAACAAGAGATGCAATGCAATGTTGCAGAGTTAACCGAAAGAGGTCAACGAATAACTGTTGCATTTGGAGGGGAGGGTGGTTTGGGTAATGTGTCCACCAGCAGAGGTTCAGGGAAGCCTAGAATCACCAACTCTGGGTTCCAGAGGGATAATGCCTTTGCAGTTGAAGCACCTGATGATGATCGGTCTTCACTTAGTGCTGGTTTTCCTGGTTCTGAGGCTATTCTTGTATTAGAACTCAAGAGCATTGCTGATGTGAGCCTTGTGGGGATGCCAAATGCTGGTAAAAGTACTCTACTAGGCGCTATATCAAGGGCTAAGCCTTCAGTTGGCCACTATGCCTTCACAACTCTTAGGCCAAATTTAGGGAATCTGAACTATGATGATTTATCAATCACAGTGGCTGATGTTCCAGGACTCATTAAGGGTGCTCATGAAAACCGTGGACTTGGACATGCATTCCTGCGCCACATTGAACGCACAAAGATTCTAGCTTATGTGGTAGACTTGGCTGCTGCATTAGATAGTAGAAAGGGAATTCCACCATGGGAGCAGTTGAGAGATTTAGTTTTAGAGCTTGAATACCATCAGGAAGGTTTATCTGATAGACCATGCTTAGTAGTGGCTAATAAAATTGATGAAGAAGGAGCCAACAGAGTTTATGAAGAACTGAAAACAAGGGTACAAGATGTTCCTATCTTTCCTGTATGTGCCATTTTGGAGGAGGGAATACCAGAACTGAAAGACGGTCTTAGGAAGCTTATGGACGGAAGAATGTCATACTCACTCAAAATAGATAATATTATGGTTGATTAGGTTAATAGTAATAGGTGTTCGTCATTACTGAGAGCTTCTCTCCATTCTTTGGGGCACAGAGTAACAAAACAAGAAAAACTTGCCTGTTTGGCTTTCGGCTTATGTTTGGGTTAGGATATTAGTGATAGGTGTTCATTATTGAAAATGTCTCTTTGTTGTTCAGGATATTAGTGATGCATATTAAAGAAATTTTATTTAACAACTATTATTTTTTTATTTGGCTTTTATTTTTTTTAGAATATGCATCTAAAGTTTTTAGTTTTTTTCTTCATACCTAAACCAAACTCCTTTCGTCTGTAATTTTTGTCAATGCATACACCAAATTTTCTACATTTTTTATTTTGTAGCAAATAATTATATAGAGTTTTTGAAAGACTTCGTTTGAAGAAACAATTGGTAAATGATTACGTATTAATTTTCTGTTTTATAATCTATTCATCAATAAACAATTTAATCACTATCATTTTCATTAAGATAATTCAAACGGTGCTAAAAAATATGCTTATGAGTAAAATAAAAAATACAACAAAAATTATTAACAAATTTTTAAAAATATATTTAACTTATTTTTAAATTAATAAATATTCATTTTATCGTTAAACAAATAACCCCTTTAAATTAATAAATTACGCAGTTACATGCGTATTCTTTTGTATAGGTTTTATTGTAGTTTTCTCTTTACGGATTAGAATCATTTCTAAGCGTTAGATTTTCAGTTTGAAACAATATATCGTCATCAGTATTTTCAATAAAGCAATTAGTAATATTCAACATAAAAATGCTACTGATTTCAAGGATCTACATCTTGAAATTAATACCTCAAAATCGTGTACCGATGGTTATGCTAAATATTTGTACTAATTGGCTGTATTAGCAAGTAACCACGAATAACTTTAAACATTAAACAAGATTTTAAAAATATGAGGAAAAAAGGAGAAGAATAAGGAAAATTAAAACCCCACAAATGGAGAACCTTTCTAATAATTAAGAAAGGAGAAAAGTATACAAAAAGTAACATAAAACAAGATTTTGAAAATATAAGGTAAAAAGAAGAAAGAACAAGGAAAACCCCACGAATGGAGAACCTTTCTAATAATTAAGAAAGGAATAAGTAGACAAAAAGTGTAAGAAACTTGAAGGGAAAATATATTTTGAGTAGACTAAAGGCAGACTCCACAATCAGGGGATGGAAGCCATTGAAGGCCCACCGTGTGTGTGTGAATGATCCCACCGTGTGTGTGTGAATGATACGAAAAAAAAAGTAAATTATTAAAGTTAACATGTCATATAAATAAATATAAATATTATTTAAAAAAATGCTTCAATAATGATGTTTTAAATAAATATCGAACTGACATGGCTTAGATATTGTTAAAGTGAATATTTATTTTTGGATTAAACATTGTCAAATTTTTTAAAAAGTTATATTTACTTTAAAAATTTAATTTGTTCAAAAACTAAAAATATTTAATAAACTATAGAATTAACCAATAAACCATAAATAATATTTGTGTATATTACCATTGGAGAATAACTTTTGAATTGACTGTGTTATTTATGCCATCTAGATTTAAACAATGTATATTTTTATAACACATATACTGCAATTTTCATATTTCATTAGAGATGTACTCTAAAATATTGAGCCTCTTCTGCATCAATAATTTTATTAAGAATATTGAAAAAGTAAAATGTTTTAAAATATTAAATTTTTGAAAAAAAAAATTGCATACAGACAGTAGTGTCACGCTATTTTTTTACTATTTTTGTTAATTATGTGTCATGCAACTATCATGCGATAAAATAAAAAATGTAAATTTTATAAAATATTTATTTATGAATGATCGGTATACTAAATACGACAATTGTATATATACTTTTACTCGATAATTAGTGCTCGAGAAAAAATATGATAAAGCAAGCACGACATTGAGTTCGAAAACAATGATACCCACTCTTCTAGCAAATGAAAATTGCAAAAAAACAATAGCCCTACTTGCTCCTCTAATTTGATACTTTTTTTTTTTTTTTTTAATAAGAGGGTTTGACTACTCGGTAATGGAAAATATAAGAGAAAAATATTATGCTGCTTTCTTTTTTTAAAAACAAAAATAAATTGCAACCTTATAGCCAAACTTGCATTTGAATCATTATTGAAAATTAGTTTTTCTTTGAAAGATTACCCACCTACCCACATGGCTTTGAATTCTTCCACCAGGGATTGGTTTTCTTTGTTTTGTGTCTTATTTGGGAACTTCTTTTTCTGTTGAATAAATGTATCTTCTTTGGGGACTGTAACTTGAGCTTTGAGGATTACCAAGAGACGCATAAAAGAATATGACCAACAAAGAATAAACGAAAAAGAAGAAGTTAACTTTAGTATAAATGGGACCCAGGACAATAATTTATTTCTCTTTTGTGGAAGATAATTAATGATTTTGTTTGTTTACATAAAAAAAAATAAAAGATAATTTCAGTGATACTTTCTCATTTCTGACTATCATTTAAATTGAATATCTTTTAAATTTTTATTCGTTTGACATGATAAAACGATAAAAATATATTTTAAAATAAAATAAAAAAAATTTTATTTTTTTTCTTTTCCTTTATCTATCTCTTTTTTTTTTCTCTTCTCTTTTCTATTTTTGTCTCTCTCCTCTATCTTTTTCTATGCCTTTCTATTTTCTATATCGAAAAATAAATAAATAAACAATGTTTTTTTTTTTTTAATTTCTCTCTGTTTTTTGTTTCTTCTTTTTCATTTTTCTCTCTATCGTTCCTCTTTCTGTGTTAAAAAAACCAAAAAAACAAATAAGCTAGAATAAAAAGAATAATAAAAAAACAAAACCAGAAAAATGTATTTTCTCTCCTCTCCCTCCTTTTATCTCTAATTTCTCCAACTTCTCACTCTTTCCCTCCTCTCTCTTGAAAACATCATAAAGAAGTCTCTTTCTCTTCTCTCTTCCTCTGTCTATTCTCCCTTTTTTCTCTTCTCTCTCCTTTCTGTCCAATTTTCATATGCATTTTTTATTTTTTTGTATGCTTTTTATGTTTAATTTTTTTTTATCATCTGCTTCTTCTGAACAAAAATAATGCACTAATATCTCTTTTTTTCCACCTTATCTTTTCATTTTAATTGTTTATTTCACTCTACATTTTCCCTAACAATGGCTCACATCAATGCATTTTGACATTTTCACGTAAAGAAAGGAAGATAACAAAAAAATAAAATAATTACTAACTTTTTTTTTTTTTTTACTTTGGAGGAGACAACCAAAAAAATAAAATATATTTTGCTGTGCCATTTTACCTAAAAATGGTGGTGAATGAGGTTTTGGGGGAGAATTTGGGGGAAAACGGTGATGGTCACAATTTTTTTTCTAGTTTTTGGTTTCTACAGAGAATATAGAGAGAGATGGTAAGAGACGAGAGATAAAAAAACAGAAAGAGAGAAGAGCAAAAAAAAGGGTTGACAGAGAGGTGGGAGCGGAGAGAGTCAGAAAAAGAGGAGAGAGAAAAAAATTAATTTAAAACACTTATTTTTATATTTTTTATTAGAGAAGAGAAAGAACCATATGAGATTACTTTTAGCCATAAAATTATTTTGTCGTTAAAAGATGATATTTTGATAGCGATGAAATTTTATTTCATTTTTAAATATATTTTTCGATGACAAGCTTTTCATCGCCAAATATTTTTAGTAGAAAATATTTTCGTTGCCAAAAAGACAGTAAATTGTTGGCGAAAATTTTTATTTTGCGACAAGATTATTTTTTTTGGTAAACTTTTACCAGTGAAAACAAAGCAATTTGTCAGTAAAAATTTTCTGCTAAAAAAATATAATTTCATCGCTAAATATCTTTTTTGACGATGTAAATTTTTTTTACCGAGTCACTAAATATGTTCACAATTTATATAATTTTTTTATAAATCATGTAACAACAATATTTTTGTAGGCAAAAAGAAACAAAACTGTCGAAAAATAGTGTTTACGACAATAGTCTTTTCATCGGTAAAAACACACCAAAAAAAATTGTCAGATAAATAATTTTTCTCTCCATTTACCATTGTTCACAGTAATATTTTTTTTTTTTGCAATATGAGCGTCGGTTGTTTTATTTCTTCAACAAAGATAATAATAATAATAATTATTATTATTAAGCAGAAAACTTTAAAAAAAAAAAATTGACCATCTCCAATGCATATAATTGATAAATTGTCCAAAGTGCAATAAATGGTTCGATAAATACATTTCTAAAATAAAGCAAGGTTCCATAATAACCAACTGTCGATATTATTCAACAGCCAAGATCCTAGTAGAGCATAAAATAAGATCCTACAGGTTTAATTTTTTTTCTTCTAGAAGAAAACTTTAAATTTGATTAAATTATCCTGAGCACACCAATAGCTTCCAAAGAAGTCTGCTATCTTGAATGATCTACAATAAAAGTATCTAAAGATGGACACAAACTATATAAATATATATATATATATATATAAAATAAAAGCATGCGAAATAATTTTTTTCTTTTTTTCAAATATGTTAAAGCAAGAAAGACTAATACAATACTAATTCTCTTGACTCTTATCCATGACAGTTAGCATTTAAAAAATTACATAATTATAAAGGTGCAACAAAACAATTTTCATATAACATAACAACACGATGTCACCCACAGAGCCAGTTTAGGACAAACACATACAAAGAGATATAAATAACTACAGGTTAATGAAACAAAGTTGAACATTGTAAGTGAGATTAGAACATGAGAAAAACTTCATTTGCTTTACATGAATAACATGAACAATGAACTTGCCAACATACATATCTCCAATTGATCGTGAAAGACAAAGGCCACTAGGCCAACACCTAAGAGGACCAATCTACAAAAAATAAATGTAACTAATGCATGTAAGTTATAAACATACTTATGTTGTTTTATAAAATGTAAATAATGCATGTAAGTTATTGGATAAATTATTTATTATTATATTTGTACATGTTAAAGTATATTTTTTAAATTAGATGTTGAATGCAAACTGTGGCGTGGTTATGGTCATGGTCGTCCCAATCCCGTACGACCTAGTACGAGTTTAAACAAGATAGATGATACACTAGACTCGATCCCTATTGATCAAAACCTTTCTAATTCGATCCCCTTAGCTCCGAGTAATTTAAATTCCATACAATCTGCTAGTCATTTGGAGCATAGTAGCACATGTATATTTCATATTTATTATTTTAATAAATAATTATTATGTTATTTATATTTTTTTTTAATATTTTTCAGCTTCAAATTCGAGAAATAGGAATGTTTGGAAAAATATGATTGGTAAAGGTGCTGCACAGGTGGTTCAAATGATGAGAAAGTTAAAGATGGTAATGGATCATGTGATAAGGTTGCCTAAAAATGATGAGAAAGTTAAAGATGGTAATGGATCATGTGATAAGGTTGCCTAACAACTGTCAGATTTTGAATAAATTTACAAATGAGTGTGGTTATTTGGTTAGAAAATATGCTCATCTTCAAGTGGAAAAATGGAAAGATATTGACGAAGAAGTTAAAAAGAATCTCAAGAATCTACTATTGGTATGGTTATTACATTTAAATTTTTAAAAATACTATATTAATTATGGCATGAATAATTCATAATTTAAGATATAAATAACATTAAGTTTTTATTATTTTGCAGGAAAAATTTGATATTGACTTAGAAAATGATCATTTTGCTATTAGACATATTAATCATCAGATGGGAAGGTCATATTTTGAACATCATCACAAACTTGCATTACGTTTTTGAAAGTTTGAGACAACTGAGCAAGCTTTGCAGAATTGTTCGGATAATGTGAAGCATGAGGATTGGGCATATCTTTGTCAGTTCTTCAACACTAATGAAAAATATATGGTATTAATAATTAATAATTACTTTACTGATTATTAATTTAATAATTAAGATTATATTTCAATAACATTTATTGTTGTTTTATGTGTAACATCGTTCACAAAAAAATAAACAAAACCGTACAAAAGTACATTACAGCCACTATGGTGGGTTAAGACCTATTGTATTTTATCTTGAGAAAAACTCAAAGGTACATAATATTTTTTTTGAATTTAATAATATTTTACAAAATATTTTTCATATATGTGGATTTGTTAATTTTTTGTAATTAAATTATGTTTATACAAATAAACATGATCTTGTTGAAGGATAATCACGGGTGCGAGTGGATTTTTTTCATGACATGCATTATAATGATAAAAAATAATGGGTCAATGATACTGCTCATCAACGATATGTATGTAAATAATTTTTATTGGTTAATTTGATATTTTTTTATTATTTAAATTAATTATGTAAATAATGATTTGTATTTCTTTCATATATATGTATTTTTTGTAGGACATTATGGATGAAATGCGTTCACAACAACATCAAAAAGGAGCATAATTAGTAGATGAGAAATGTATTGCCGATCAAGTCTTAGGAAAAAAATCTAGATATATACCTGGCATGTGGTATGGTCCAAAATTGCTTCCATCTACTTCTAGAAACAAGAAAATGTAGAGAACATAGCTTTACATGAAAAAGTGGCTAATTTGGAAGCTGAAATGCAACAAATGAAAGAATTTATGTAGCAAATGATATCGCATAATTTGTCTTCCTCTGCTGATGGCACGCCATCTTTCACTTGGCCTCCATTTCCACCTCCACCATCTGCTACATGTTGACACTTATTATTATATTACATCGTTGATATTTATTATTATATTATGTTATTTTAGTTTAATTTATTTGGGATTATGAATAATTCATACAGTATGTGGCTGGTTATCCTCCTGCTTGTTGTACTCTTAACTTTGTAGCTTCTTCAAGCATTTTATTAGACTATTATAGTATAGTCAATAATATTCAATTTACTAGTATGCGAAAGTTACTAAAGTTTATTTTCAGTGTCTTTAGAAATGGAATTAGGAGTGTCTAATTTCAACTCAAAAATCTATGATTTCTGACACTGGTGCATTTGAGTTTGCTATGCGCTTTTTTTTTTTTTTTTTTTTTTTTTTTTTTTTTTTTTATGTTTTTAGATTATACTTTTAGTATACTTCTAGATTATCATTCAAATTGTTATGCTACTTCATCACTACTTGCTACTTCCATTGTATAGCCAATATATAATTCATGCATACCTATACCATGACAAACTAAAATTTCATTTATTTAATATGCAATACACATGAAATTTTAGCATCACTAGAAGAAGTGGTCTAAATCCCTTAGCATATGTTACACAAAGAATTTTCACTTCGTTATAAAAATATTAAGCTTTAAATATGTACACAACTTATACTAATTAGCTCGATCTTTATAGTTTTTAGTATAGTTAGGTTAATTCTAACTTAACTACCAAATTAATTAACAAATAAAAAATAATCAAACAAGATTTTGTGAAAATAAATATCATATTTTAAAATTCTACAATCAATCTTAAAACGAAAAAACTATATAATTCTACAATCAAACTTAAAACCAAAAACTATGTATGAAAAAATTGCACTTAATTTAATATTATCAGAAAAATTACAACATTTTTATTACAATTTAAGATGAACTTATGTTTGAAAAATGTATCAAGAATTTCTATGTTCTATAATATGCATTGCTGCCTGAATTACTTTACAGATATAAAATAAATATTTTTCTTCATGTTTTTTACCAACCAATTCAAATATATCGTAGCTAAAAGATAATTTTGGGCGACAAATTATAATTTTGTTGCTAAAGGGCTATTTTTTTGCCGACAAAGTATATATTTTCATCGCTGAAAAAGTTATTTAAATGTCGATCAATTATAGTTTTGCCGGTAAAACATAAAATTTTTAACGAGAAATTTCAACTTTGTAGCTAAAGGCTAACTTTTTTCGAAGGATCATATTTTCATTGGTAAAGAGTAACTTTTTACCAAAGAATTTTAGTATTTGTCGTCAAAGGATAACTTGTTACCGACGAAATATTTATTCCTCGGCAAAAATACAACTTTTTACCAAGAAATTTTAGATTTCATCTCTAAAGGGAAACTTGTGCCGATGAATTATCATTTCGTCAGTAAAGACTATTTTTTTATAGATAAAATGTTAGTATTTGTCGCCAAATGACAACTTGTTACGAAATATATAATCTTCAGCAAAAATACAATTTTTTATCAAAGAATTTTAAATTTCATCGCTAAAAGCTAAGTTTTGCTGACAAATTGTAATTTCGTCGCCAAAAAGTAACTTTTTAACAAGGAATCATATTTTTGTTAGTAAATACATTATTTAGCGATAAACAAAATTTAGTCGGTAAAAAAGTTGTCTGTAAAAGATTTTTTTTCTTGCAGTGGACATGAGAAAGAGAAAAGACCGTTAGAGAGAAATATGATAGAAAAAGAGAGCGGGAGATAGAGAAGTATTTTGTTAAAAATATTATTATTATTTTCTAAATAAATTTATATTCATAAATCTACGATAAAAAAATTAATATATTTTTATGTTGTTAAAATTTAACAAATTTTTATTGAAAGCATTAGTGGTTTGTGAAATAATATATGGAACTGCAAAAATTAATTTGAAATTATACTAAATAATACGTGATGTTTATGAAACTTATCCAAAATACAACGAGGGACAAGGATTGAAATTTTCAAGAACTCAAAAGTCAATAATCCATTAATGTCTGAAAAGAGGCATTCTTTGCCTTCTGCTTTGTGCGGTAGAAGACTTTATACACATATGTGGTACGGTAAACAAAATTTATTTTATCGTATAATATTGCAAATAATTATTGAATAATAAATTTATACGATATATAATAATTTAAAATAGAATGGATCACATAGTAACGTCATTTCATGTAAATAAATTCTCCAACTTAGGACACATAATCTTATTTTAATATTTTCACTTTTTATTTTATCATATCCAAAGAGAATCTATCCATATTTTTCTAAAGAATTTTTAAATTTTCATTTTCGTTCGAATCTTGGAAAATGATGTTTACTGGTGGGTCCTACATGGCTTCAAGTTAAGGGATAATATTTAGGCACCTAATTTTCACCAAACGAAAGTGACCCTTAATGTCCACTTTAAGGATGGAAAAAATGTTCATTTTGTTTGTCTTTTTTTTTTTTTTTTTTGCTATCGTTCAGTTTGTATGTCTTGATTTTAATAAAAATATGCTTTTAATGGGTGAAAATTCTTTGATTAAATGAAAAATTGAGACAAGAGAGACTAAAATTTTATTTGGCAGAATTTTTGTTTTTGTTTCTATTTTTTTTTTGTATTTTTAGAAAAAATTCAGTCTGAAATTTTTTTAAACAATTATTAAAACAATCTCAAAAATAATTTTTAAATTTTAAAAACTGTTTTTGACTTTTTAAAAACTCTTCCAAACATGATTTAAATGCCTTATATATATATATTTAAAGTTACATTTATACATATTTTATTTAAATATATTTATATTGATATATATATATATTATTGCAGTTCATAAAAATATTAAATTTAGTAGTAATAATATGTATATACGATGTATATATTTTTATTAAAAAGTAATATTTATTTAAAAATATAAATATAAATTAAAAATGTAGAAAACGGGTGTTTCCAGTCCACTCCATCCCGTTTTAAAAGAAATGGGATACAGAGGCGTGAGATTAAAAATAATAGGTGAGGAAGGTACGGGGAACTCCACCTCGGCCTTGTCCCGTTCCGAGGCCATTCCTATTTCCTATTCTACTTAATTATTTTTTATTTATTGCATTGTCACTTTCTCATTTAATTCTTAATTGATTAATAAGACTTGAATTAGCCTCTTTTCTTGCGTGTTTCATTTCCACAATTCCCTCTGCTGCTACTAGCTATAAAGTTGACTTTCATTTTATTTTATTTTTTGCTTTCTTTCTATATTTCATAATTATAAATTGAATGCGACAAGCAAGCCGGTCCCACAAAGTTTACTTCAAATGGGGCTAAATAAAAAATATAAAAAAAAACTCTCAATGCAATAATGTGATTTTGAATAGCTATTTAATCTTCAACGAAAATCGGTGTTTCAATTCTGCTCCTTTGGGATTAATTACACCTAACAACCGCAAATTTGATCTATTAATTTTTTTGGTTAAAATATATAAATTTAAACATTTATAAAATACAAGTAGATTTATACAGTAAAAACTTTAATATGTTATTATATTGTGATAAAAAAAAATATCAATCAAATTTTATCTGATAAATTTTTATATTAAAATATACAAATTTAAAATTTAAAAAATATAGATAAACTGTATGATATTAACATATTATATTGAAATTTTGTACACGTAGAATTAATTAGACCTCAATGAGTTGCAAAACATTTGGACATTTTAACACAAGATTCCATTATAATTATTTGCACATAGTTCCCTCCCCGTTATTTGTTTTTTTCTTAAGATTGAGATTGCAGGATAGGAAACGTTTGATAAATATATAAAGTCCTTTTCCAAAATTTGGTCAATACACATTTTTCATAATTATTTTTATTTATTTATTTATTTTGTGTGTGTGTGTGTGACTGTGATACTGATGGGTGAAAGATATATCTATATATCTAGGATTCATCCACGTGTACGGTGGATCAATCCCCTCCTGCAGTATAAATAGTCTCAAGTCCCTCAGCCAAAGAAGACGTCCAAGAGTAAGTGAGAGAATTGAAGATTTGAGTTCATAAATCAGTTTTGGTGCAGAAGTAAAACTATCATAAAAGAAAAAATGTCTGGTTGTGGCGGAAACTGTAGCTGCTCTGACTGCAAGTGTGGAAATGGTTGTGGGTAAGGATCACTGTCTTCTACCTCATACTCATATCCATTTTTTCTAACCATGACCCATAACTGTTTTACTATATTATTTTTAATTCACTTTTCCAACTCAAAATTAATCCTCCATGCATGTTTGCTCTCAACCTGTTTGATCATGAATTTCAAAACTGTGCTTTTGATTTAGATACAAAAACCTATTCAGATGTCGAATACCTTTTTTTTCTTCTTTGGGTTTTATTATCGGGAAACAATTTTTAATTATTTGTTTGTTTGATATATATGTGTATTATTTTTTTTATATGCAGATCTGGTAGAAACCCTGACCTTGGTTTCTCCGAGAGGACCACCACTGAGACCATCATTGTTGGGGTTGCACCGGTTAAGATGTACGTTATTTACAAATATCTCTGCCAAATCTTCTCGTTAGTTTCACGTTAGAAATGCGTGACTTTTTTAAAATTAATTTTAAATTTTAACTTTGATTTTATCACTGAAAAAATAATAAAATCCGATATAAGTAAAAAGTTAAATGGTCTTTATCTTAATTAGCTTTATTTAGTATATATAAAACTGTTATTTTGGACAATATAACTAATCATTCAGATGGATGACAGTCGATGCAGACTGTCTATATCAATAAAACTGTATATATGATTAATATTAAATTTCAATCTATGAAATGAAATAAGTATAACACAAATTGATGAGCAAAAATAAATATTTGCAGGTACAATGATGGATCGGAGGTGAGCAATGGAGCAGAAAATTGTGGGTGCGGCGATAACTGCAGCTGCAACCCATGCAAGTGTGGCAAATGATCAAATTAAGGCGCAGAAGAAGTCCATAAATAATTATTAAGAAAAAGTAACTTATTATATGGTGCATCTATGGTTGGGGGTCTATATGATAAAAGCTTGATGCATGTAAATAAGACTGCCATGGTGTTTGAAGTTGGATTTATGGGGTTTTTATTTCATGGCTTGTTTTATTAATTTCTGTGTTTCTGCTTTGGTTATAATCATGTGTTTGATTATACTTTTGATAGTATTGGACAGTAGAGTTTATTGTCTTTGTTTTGGGCTTCAAATGAACGCTAAATTATATTTTAACAAGTTCAAGTATTTTCTTCACTCTCTGCAAAACTATACCATTTTCTCTTAATAAATGTTATATTATTACTAATTTTTTTATATAATTGAGAATATGACACTCACTATTTGATAGATAACAGCGTCTGACGTATATAATTATGTACATTGAATATATGATTATGCGCATTGAATATGTGCAGTGATATTTCTTTCACCAAAAAAAAAAAATCCAATATTTCAAGACTCCCATTTTCTTTTTTTTTAGCATCATTAAATCACAAGATAAGATTATAAAACTCAACAAGATTGATCCAATTATATATATTCAGAAAATTATTGATTTGACAAATTAATTTAAAGAAGTTTAATACAACACGCATTGTAACTATGACAAAAATATAATATATTATATCTAATCTTCTTATATATAATATAACACGCATTGGATTAGTTGATTAAAGTTAAAGTTGAGCAAGTTTGAAAATGGATTATGATGATTATGATAAAATTTAGAAGATGCGATGTTTAGATTTTAACGTTTTGGTGTTGGACTTTTATCTACGGTGTCAAGTTGCAATTTGATGAGACTTTGTCAATGAATTGGACCTTAGACTTGGCAGATACACCAACTTTCACTTTCGTCAACATAATATTTTCATAGATATTGTATTTATTGGTACAATTATAGGAGATATCTTGAGCATGTAATATATTACTGAGAAAAATAAAGTAGATATAACATAAATAAGATTTGAAGATGATAAAATAGGCATAACATGTTACTTGTCTTACTTGCAAAAGATACATATAAATATATATCAGCAAAAATATATAAATGCAAATTTATATATTACGCTGTAAAGTATAATAATGTTATATATTTTTTTTTCCATATTTTTGTCAACATTGTATATTTATTACAATTGGAGGAGGAAAGATTTCAGCCAGATTAAGAGGTTATAATTTTGCCATTTGAAACATCATACTGACTATTATATTCAACATTTGATATAAGGTCACAGGGTGTAAAATTCTAAATTTTTATTTAATATAACTCTAAATTTCTTGAAAAATAAAATATGTTGATGTAATATAATGAATCTCATATCCCCAATTGTTTTATTTATTTATTTATTTTTTTAAAAAAAACATCATCAAAACGGGGGGCTTAGATGTATGGGCTTCAGGCTGGGTTTGAAGTAAGAATAATTTCCTCTTCTAACAAAGCCCAAACGTTTGCTATACTTCCACTAGTTTTGCCACTAGCTGTAAAAAGCATACCAACAGTAATCTCCCAGCTACAAACGTAGGTTTATTCAGGCAATACGTCGAACGCTTTATGCGCAAAATTTGCCTCGCACGCAACTCCTCTCTACCTAGACCTTTATCTACACCCAAACGCTTAATAATATTACCCAACAAAATCTTAGAATCAAAACAACCATAACCCAGATCCTGCTTATCTTATAGGATTAAGAAGCTGCAAGAAGATGAACGTACATTACACAAAGCAGACATTTCTCTCTCTTAATCTTGGATAGTTTGGATGGCTAGGCTTGGACTGATCGGTATTGGTTCATCTGAAAAATAAGTGAAGAACAAAAACACCGATATTTTCGAGAATAATAAGTCAAATGTTTGATGTATACAATTATGTCTGGCAATGCAAAGAGATATACTTCTTATTTAAAATTTTTATTTTCCTTGCAATCCTAGGAATCATTTCCTCAGAGGGTCCTACAGCGCTTAAAAAAAACAAATACAAGGATTTTAATTTTTGCTCCTAAATTTTATCAAAATGAAAGTGACTCAGTGAATAATATATTGTCCACTTCCTTTTATTTATTATGATGATTACTTATATAGGCTATTCCTGATTAAGATTTAGACATTTAATTAGGCTGGTATTATAAAGATGTAAACTTGATGACTTCTCTCTACTAGTAGTAATACTAGCTGACTTTTTTTATTTAATGCATTTACTCTTTATTATATATTCAAAATTATTTTGGACAAACATAAAAAGAAAAGAACTTTAAAGTGCAATTATTCGGTGTCGAATAGCATCTTCAAAATTGGTGTTTCTAAATTAAATCGTGTGCCTTTTGGATTATACCAGTGGATATATTCGGAAAAAAATGAGGTGGTCTTGAACCAACTACCTCTATTCCACTAAAATTTTAACAAGTGACAAAAATGTTTGATGTAGATTCCAAAATAACTAAATTACTTTTTTTCCAATTTAATGTTTTGATTTTTTTTTCTACTTTTGCAACTTAAAATCTTTTCCATTAACATTTTTTCTTCATTTAGATTATTCTTTGTTTAAATTTTTCCCCAATTTAATCTTTTAATTTTTTCCGCCTAAAAATAAATTTTCTCCAATTTAAATATCTTTTTCCAATACAATGATTTTTCTATTTTTATTTGGTTGTTTTAAAATTTTCATATAAATTATTTTTGTTTCTTGTCAAATTTCTAATGAAAAGACTTATGATCTTAAATTTTTTCTCCTAATATTTTGACCTTCTAGCACAAGTTTCCATTCTAATTTGTCTATTCTCCTTTTTTCATATATATATATATATTATTTTTTTTTTCTTATCATCTTTTCATTTCATTTATATGCACCAAAGGAAAATATAAAAATAAAATAAAAAACAAGAAAAAAAAAAACAAAAGCTGAATACATGTGGGTCTTGTTTAGCATTGATTCTAAAACCAGGTACAAAAGCTGCTTTTAACCAAAATCATAACAACTAAAAAATGAACTTTTTTTTTTAAAAAAGCAATTCTGAAAAAGTAAAAATAAAATAAATAAAAACTATATCAAATTTAACTGTAATCTAGCTCGTGTATTACGGTATATGTAAATTTTGTTATTGTGGACGTTACCCAGCTTATGTATTATGAGGGATATAAATATATAGTTTCCAAAAAACTAGTCAATCATACAAAATCATTATGATTGATAAATGGTTTTTAGGAATGATAATGACATTGAGTTATGTAATAAGGAGTTTGATGAGTTCTGCACATCTAGTGGTATCCTTAGGTATAAAGCTGTTAAGCACACACCACAGCAAAATGGGATTGCTAAGAGGATGAATAGGACCTTCTTAGATAAGGTTACATGTATGTTTATCTCATCTAGTCTTCCTTCTTTGTTTTGGGGTGAAGCCATAATATCTGCTGCTTATTTGGTTAACCTATCTCTTTCCTATGCTTTAGAGTTAGAACCTCTGAGCAAATATGGTCTGGAAAGGTTCCAGACAATAGTAAACTTAGAGTGTTTGCTGTGCAGCCTATGCACATCAAACTATAGGCAAACTTGAACCTAAAAGTTTGAAATATGTTTTCTTAGGTTATTCTCATGAAGTAAAGAGTTATAGACTAGGGGTTAAGGAATGTCAAGGTTTTAAAGTGATTATAAGCAAAGATGATATCTTCGATGAGAGTAAAATGCTTTTAAACAAAAAGGTCAGAGTGAGCCTGTGTTAGAAGGCGAAGACAGTCAGCCTTTTAGAGAGCTAGAGTTATTTTCTGAGGTAGCGAATAATTTAGGTAAACCTTTTGAGATTATTGAAGTCAGTCCTGATTCAACCGAGTTAGGTGAGCATACTAAGTTAAGATTACAGAGTGAACCCAATGGCTGTTTAGAGAGTGAAGAGGTTTCTAGTTCAAATTCTAAGGAAGTAGTTACTCCTGGATATTTTCTTATTATAGATAGAGTCAAAAGGAAGATAATTCTTAATAAGAAACTAGCTTTCGCTGATTATATAGCCTATGCTTTAGTTACTTTCTTAGATTTTTCTGAATCCGAGCCTAAGACATATGTAGAAGCTATTAAGTCTAAATACTTTAGGAATTGGAAAGAAGCCATGATAGAAGAGATGAAGTCCATTTACTTAAATAGAATCTGGGAGCTTGTGAAACTTTCTAGCAATCATAGAGTTGTTGAGTGTAAGTAGATTTACAAAGTTAAAGAGGGGTGTCTAGTTTTGAATCTATTAGGTTTAAGGCTAGGTTAGTTGCCAAAGGCTTTATTCAAGTTGAAGGTATTGACTACAATGATAATTTATCTCCTATAGTCAAATACACATTGCACTAATCGGGGGCGTTCGTAGTGATTTTAGAATTGTTATTGCTCTTGTTACTCAGTTTGATTGGGAGTTAGAACAAATAGATGTTAAAACAACTTTTTTTCATGGGGATTTAGATGAGGTCATTTATATGAGACAACCATAGGGGTTTAAAGTTAAGGATAAATGTATTGAGTTAGTCTGTTTGTTGAAGATATCTCTCTATAGTCTGAAACAGTCTCCAAGACAGTGGTATAAACGTTTTAATTCTTTTGTTATTAAATTTGGTTTTATGATAAGTCAATTTGATATTTGTTTATATTTTAAAGATTCGATGACTGATAAAACTGTTTATTTACTTCTATATGTGGAAGATATGTTATTAGCTGGTCATAATCTTTCTATTATTCAAGGTGTTAAAGAATTTTTAAAATCTGAACTTGATATAAAGATTTGGGTTGTGCTAAGAAATTTTTGGGTATTAACATAGAAAAAAATAAATCTAATTTTACCATGATACTTTCTCAATCTTCTTACTTGAAAAAAGTTGTTTATAAATTTTCTATGAAAAATTCTAAACCTGTTAATGTTCCTCTGGGTGGTCATTTCAAGTTATCTTGTAGTTAGTGTCCTGTTTCTGAGTTTGAGAAGGAGGACATGCTTTATGTTCTTTACTCTAATATTGTTGGCTATGTGATGTACTCTATGCTTTGTACTAGATCTAATTTAGCTTTTGCTGTTAGTGTTTTAAGACATTATATGTCTAATCCTGGAAGAGGTTACTGAGAAGCTATGAAATGGCTTCTCAGGTATCTAAAAACTACAGAGTTAGAGGGTTTAATCTATAAAAAGAATAATGATGGTGTTGAATTGCTTGGTTTTATGGATTTTGATTTTACAAGTGATAGAGACAATCGAAAATCAGTTTATTCTTATAAGTTCACTTTGTGTAGTAACTTTATAAGCTGGAAGTCACACAACCAATATGTAGTAGCTTTGTCTACTACAGAGGCTAAATATATAGCTACTACTGAAGCAGCTAAAGAGGCTGTATGGTTAAAAGATTTGTTAGAGGAATTAAAAGTTTTGACTCATGAGGTAATGTTATTTTCATATAGTCAAAGTGCTATTCATTTATGTAAAAATTCTATATTTCATGAAATATCTAAAAATATTCAAGTTAAATATCATTTTATTAAAGATCTGATTTCTAACTGTGTGTTTGGTCTTGATAAGATTTTTATAAAATTTAATCCAGCTGATATGGGAACCAAGTCATTTCATGTGGTTAAATTTAACACTTGCAAGAGGTTGCTGTAAATTGGAGCTAACTGATTCTTTTATGTTTTATTGTTTTGTGTAATAATGGTCTTGAGTTTATGCTATAATTTCTAAAGGAGTTCTTAGTAATTTAAAATTAGGTGGAGATTTGTTATTTATTAATCCTCATTTATAGCTATTGTAATTACTCTATTTTATTATTATTGTTATTACCCTTAATTGCTATTATTACAGAGTTAATGAATTGGTGATTTGCATTCCTTTAGTGATAGGGTGCGTTTCACTTGGAGTCGGTTGACTTTTTTAGGCGTCCAAGATTACTCCACGTGGTTGCTTCATGTCCATTGGATGATGCCGTGTACTATTTTAGTTATATGCAACCCTGCGTCTGTGACGTTTTAGATTGTGTAATGTTAGGGTTTTCTAGAGAGAGAGTAGTGAGAGAAGCTCTATGTTTTCTATTAATCTTCTTCATTGTTCTTTGTCTATGTGAAATTTACTGAATGATTTACGGTGTGTAAATCTTTCTGTGTGTGTTTGTAGAAGATTTCTGAAGTTCTACTGTGTGTAGAATGTTTTTAGTTTGTATTCTTTTAGATTTTTCTGAGATTATAGCATAGGCTCTGTTACTAGAACACCACAGATAGAGATAGAGTTTACTCTGTTGAACCATGTAAAATTGTTGTGTCTTGCTTCTGATTTTTTTTTTTTTTTTTGGTCCAACGCCATTTTATGTTTATGTTTATATTTCTGGTTATGTTTTTCTTAACAAATAGGATTAAGAAGCTGCAAGAAGATGAACGTACATTTCACAAAGCAGACATCTCTCTCTCTCTCTCTTGGATAGTTTGGATGGCTAGGCTTGGACTGATCGGTATTGGTTCATCTGAAAAATAAGTGAAGAACAAAAACACTGATATTTTCGAGAATAATAAGTCAAATGTTTGATGTATACAATTATGTCTGGCAATGCAAAGAGATATATTTCTTATTTAAAATTTTCATTTTCCTTGCAATCCTAGGAATCATTTCCTCATAGGGTCCTACAGTGCTTAAGAAAAACAAATACAAGGATTTTAATTTTTGCTCCTAAATTTTATAAAAATGAAAGTGACTCAGTGAGTAATATATTGTCCACTTTCTTTTATTTATTATGATGATTACTTATATAGACTATTCCTATTAAGATTTAGACATTTAATTAGGCTGGAATTATAATGATGTAAACTTGATAACTTCTCTCTACTACAAGTAATACTAGTTGACTTTTTGTTCTTTTTTTTAATGCATTTTCTCTTTATTATATATTCATGATTATTTTGGACAAACATAAAAAGAAAAGAACTTTAAAGTGGAATTATTCGGTGTTGAATAGCATCATCAAAATTGGTGTTTCTAAATTAAATCGTGTGCCTTTTGGATTATACCAGTGGATTAATATTCGGAAAAAAATGAGGTGGTCTTGAACCAACTACCTCTATTCCACTAAAATTTTAACAAGTGCGAAAAATATTTGATGTAGATTTCAAAATAACTAAATTAATTTTTTTCCAATTTAATGTTTTGATTTTTTTTTTCTACTTTTGCAGCTTAAATTTTTTTCCATTAACATTTTTTCTTCATTTAGATTATTCTTTGTCTAAATTTTTTTCTCCAATTTAATCTTTTAATTTTTACCACCTAAAAATAAATTCTCTCCAATTTAAATATCTTTTTCCAATACAATGATTTTTCTATTTTTATTTAGTTATTAAAATTTTCGTATAAATTATTTTTGTCTCTTTGTCAAAATTCTAATGAAAAGACATGATCCTAATTTTTTTCTCCGTATATATATTTTGACCTTCTAGCATAAGTTTCCATTATAATTTGTCTATTCTCCTTTTTTCATATATATATTTTCTTATCATCTTCTCATTTCATTTATATGCACCAAAGAAAAAATATATAAATAAATAAAAAACAAGGAAAAAAAAAACAAAAGCTGAATATGTTGGACTTGTTTAACATAGATTCTAAAATGAGGTACAAAAGCTGGTTTGAACCAAAATCATAATTCGTAACCACTAACAAATGATTTATTTAAAAAAAACAATTCTGAAAAAGTAAAATAAATAAATAAAAACTATATCAAACATAACTGTAATCTAGCTCGTGTATTACAGTATATATAAATTTTGTTATTGTGAACGTTATCGTATTTTGAGGGATATAAATATATAGTTAGTCTTTCGGTTCCGAAAAATTGGTCAATCATACACAATCGTGATGATCAATAAATGGTTGTCATCCATATTGTTGATTTCGATTGGTAAAAGATACATAGAAATCCTCGAAGAAATAAAAATAATAATAATAATAAATAAATAAATAAAAACTAGGAATCATCAACGTATATGATAGATAAGTCCCCAGGTTCATTATAAAAAGAGGGTACAAGTCCATTTGGCAAACAAGTCATCCAAGAGTGAGATTGAAGCAAAAGCATTAATTTTTGAAGGAAAATGTCTTGCTGTGGAGGAAACTGCGGATGTGGCGGGTACTTACTCATCATTAATTTCTTTATGATACGTTGAATTCTTTCATGTGCTTAATTTTCTCACTCAAATTCTCAATATTAATCTATGAAAATTATTCAACTTATAGTATGTAAGTTTCATGTTTATTTGAATACATATGCAGATGTGGTATGTATCCTGACCTTGGTTTCTCAGAGAAGACCACCACTCAGACCATCATTGCTGGGGTTGCACCCCTCAACATGTACGTATTACTATTACAAATATCCTACCAAATTTTACTGTTTATTATATATGTTATATAGTCTTTCTTCAAATTCTGGACAAAATTTGTCCAGGTTTCATATATTCTATTTCCGACAACAGAGTGAATGTTGGATAAATTTTGTCGAGGATTTCGCAGAGAGAGAGAAATTATATTAAATATTTATATATTATATGATATATATAAAATCCAAGACATTAGCAAAACTATTGCATGCAGGAACTATGAGGGATCGGAGATGAGCTATGGAGCAGAGAATGATGGCTGCAACTGTGGCTCTGACTGCAAATGCGGCTCTGACTGCAAATGCGGCAAATAAATATCAAAGCTGGACAACCAACCATTGCCACTTTAAATAAGAAAAAATGAAATATAGAAAAAATAAGGAACAAAAACAGTTAGCATGCACGGAGTACTATTTGTGACTCTGGTTGGGTGATCTGTATAATAAAAACTTTAACTGTAAAATAAGACTGCCATGGAGTTCATTTGCATGGGTTAATTATTCCATGGCTATATATATATATCCTTTGTGTCTTTCTTCTGCTTATATAAATTATAAATGTTTTGCTTCTGCATGCTTATGCGTGTTGGATATCAATGGAGATTGTTTGTGGTTGCTTTAATTGTATTGAAGAATCTAAAATCTCCTTTTACTTCAAATTAACTCTTTCCTATTATTCCTATGACAAAAAGCTTAATTCATCATCTCTACCTTCTATTCATTGTCTCTTGGGAGACAGTCCAGCAGCAAAGCCTGCCTGCCATTCTTTTCAAATCCATTTAATCCAAAGGCCAAAATAAATGACACATCATTTAATTATTACACATGATTTTGAAATAATCATATATATAGAGGATGACTAATAAGAGCGAACTCGCCCACTCTTCAAAATCCGATTGCCTTAATTTTAACTCTCCATCATTGAGTTTGTGGAAAGGAGCAGTAAATGGTGACACAGGAAAAAATGTTGGGCTGGGCTGTTAACTCAGCCAATTTATATGGAACAATGCATTTCATGTCCTTTTAACCAGAAAAATACATCTTATGTCCTCCATGAATGCTTTCCGAACTTTCCCTCTCAAATTTTAAATGTGATAGATTTTATTAATGTTTTTTTATTTTTTATTTGGGATCCACCAAAAATCAACATCAAATAAAAGCTAAATCATAACCATGGTTTAGAGATAGAAAACAAATATAAAAACGAAAAACAAAAAAACAAAAAACAAAAAAAAAAAAACTAAAGACTGTTTAATGAGCCAATTTCTTGTGCGGGAGCGACTCAAGTTTTGAGTAGTGGACGAATTTGCTTTTATTAGCAACCCTCAATATATATATATATATATACGCTATTATCAGATATGCCTGATATTTGTTATATTAACGTATAAAAATTAATGGCTAAAATTAAATCATATATAAAATGATAAAATATATATATATATAACTTTAGGAGCTACTATCTAGGGTTGGGCTCGGCTATTTTAATGATATTTATGGAACTTGCCATGCTGCATGATTTTAGGGAAGTATTATGTCATATTGTGTTGAAACGAAATATACCTGTTGAGGCCATTCTGTTTCGATGGAGATCTTTATGATATTTTGCTCTATATAAGTCTCATAATTACAAATTCAAATTCTACACAAATTTTCTTTAAAAAGTACCATTCATCTCAATCTCCATTTGAGAGCTTCAGATATATTGAGAGTTTAAAATTAGTTCATGTGGTTATTATTAAATTAGTTAGATTTTGTTTACATGGCTTTACCTATGAAGACTGGACAAGATGTGTTGCTTATTGAAAACCACCAAATGACTTTATAGTATGTAAGTCTTTGGAGCTCCAAGAAACAATCTCAAATAGTTACAACTCCAAATTCAATTTCCTTTGGATGGGAGTGACAGTATAGAAGCTCCATGCTAGAGCAAACCATATTGAAATTGATCCAACACTTTATCATTGATTAAATTTTTGAAAGATCACTTAAAAGTTCATCGCGTGTATAGTTTTGATCAAATAGCATATTCTTTATGCCAGAGCAAAGCATATTCGACCTATGTACAAATAAAAGTTGCAGCTGGCACATTATTCAATAATTAAAAGTACAAATAAACATTATGAAATCGCTGAACACCCTGCTAAATAAAACGTTCCAACCACAGAGTTAGAAAAAAAAAATTAAAAATTAAATACAATAGTTGCATCATGCGATTCTTTACTACTTATATTTATTTCATGCCCCATCAATTTAATCCTACAAAAAATTATTACATAACCATTTATGAATAATCTTATATGTAAAAGTTTTTTTTCCACCTTTAACCAGAAGAAAGACACCACATTATATCATAATTGATGAACATAGCAGCTAAACATAATATCACGTAAATTGATAAATTAAAACTGACCCAAGAATATTAGAATGTAATAATGTAACGACACCCTCCAATTTAGTTACCCGGTTCATCCACCCATTACAAGTTAAAATAATAATAAAAAGGAGAGTTCCCACATGAAGTGTGGATACTTTCCCATTACAACGAAGAAAGCTTCATATATGAAAAATCCCAAAATTACAAAACCAAATTCAGCTGATAAAATGTAACATCAGTTCCAGTATCCTACCTTGTAGATTCCGCATTTCACCCAGTGAGGCCTAAGAAAATTAACAACCATTTCCATAGAGTTTCGCCAACTAAGAATATCAGAAATTCTACATTCTAAAATTAAATACTAGATGAAAATTTTCATGATAAATCACAAATCTCAATAACAAGTGCAAAAACAAAATGCTATTTTATTTGACAACTTTACCTCAAGATTCATCAACCCCAGTTAGAAATGATGACAGTGTCGTACACAGCACAAGTAACACATGCCTTAAAATACATTTCTTAAACACCATTTCAACATGTCATCTAAAAGTAATAAATATCAACTATAACAAACAAAAATGTATGACCATTATTAGTAGTATAAAAGATGCTGTGATCATTACCATCAAATTAAACATTGAAAATAAAAATAAAAAAACAAAAAAAAACCTACGCATAAATGTTGTTGACTCCAACTATTGAGTTCCAAACTGATCACTGGAGCAATTATCAACATTTCTAACCTTAACATGTTGTATAGAGCATATTTCTTGATTCTTTTTTTATTTCTTTTCTGCAAGGTTAGGTAGGGAAGGGGAGCGCTTTAGTTAGGATAGTGACTGCACCATTGTTCTTCTAACTTCCTATGCCACTAAAACTAAAAATACCTGACAAGCTATTCCAAAGATTGCAACGCTGAAAATATCAAAAAGCAAAAATCTAAGTCAGCCAAAAGAAGGCTCATTCTGAGTTAAGTTCTTGCAGTTCCAGCTCTCTTCTAAAATTGAATAATGTCTGTCAAAAAAAGCAACTTGCAACTCCTAATAAAGAAGCATAGCATATTTTGAGATGTAACAATTCTAGGAACAGATTGTGATCACTAACAAATCCAACTTAGCATTCCTGTTCAACACTGCATCATGAACTTTTATCCACAGGCATTTATGAAATGCTGCAAAATGACAAAATGTGCAAATGGGAAAACAAAGAGGTAAAGTTGTCAAAAGAAAAAAAACTACCCTTAATTTCTGATATTCTTAGTAAATTCCTAAATGCAAGGTGGTCAGTAGTTGTTGATTATTCTAGGCCTCACTGGGTAAATGTCACATTAAGCCAAATCCGACATGAGAGAAAGCTCCTTTGTGCTAAGAAGATCTTGTTCATTGACTTGTAGGAAGGCAATGTATAGTTGCTGGGCATGAGAATCCATATAATGGGACAGTATACATGGGTAGAAAAAACTCGGAGGGAACCACAAACTATAAGAATACTAATTTCATCTAAAAAACTCGGACCTGCCATAAACAATGGGAAAAAGCAAGAACAAAAAATATTAATACAAAGTATATAAATTACAAAAATAAATTTGTCAATTATATTAGAAAATACCTCCTATTCAAAGTACAACTTAATTTTATCTTACTATTAAGGAAGAAACCTTCTGTTCAAGGCCCTCCTCCTGTATTGCCTGCAGTAGCTGCATTCTGATATGAAACAAAAAAACATCAGAAATGCAAGCAGCAAAATGACAAACAGGACATACTCTTATTCGAAGATTTGAAACGATAACCAATTAAAATAAACTTACCAGTTTCCCCTTGCCATTCACTTCAGATAATGTACTCAATTGGGTGTTTGAAAACCTAGAAGAAAACACCTAACATTTTTAATATTTATCAAGGATCTAAAACAAACAGAGATAAGCTACTATACTTAATACTTATCAAATCATAGGATGAGGAGAACAGCTAGCACTAACACATACCTGATTGTCCTTGCTTTCCGCTTATCTTCTTCCACAGGGTCAGTTTTAGAAACTGGTGCAAATCTTGCAAGCCGAGCTTTTTTCTTTGCATCATCATCAGATGCCACAGGTGTAGCACTAGCAGGAAGCCCGAACCTGAATAACAACAGATCTAGTTAACAAAAATGTTCGATAAAGATGTAGCTTCCTAACAGTTTGACCAAATTTAAATTTCTTAAAAAAAAACATTAATGAAGTAAAAAGAGGCACAAAACTAAACCTCTCTGCTCGAGCCTTTCTCTTCAGCTCCTCTGACTTCTTTGATACTTCTGATCCACCTACTATAGATGCAGTTCTAAACCTGCAATAAGATCAGTCAATGCATGGGAAATTCAGTAAGTAAAAGGGAAGGAAACAGTATATAGTATATAAAAAATGTAACTCAAATCAATCAAGGAACTTGTAACCAACAAAATTCCTCATTCAATTAAGCATGAAAAGTAACAAGGAAGTCATGCTTGTGATTTGAACTGCAAAATTATATAACAAATAAATAATAGACAAATCTACGAATGGGGGGGTACTGGTAAACTTTAAGTCCCTTTGAAAATACTTTGGCAAATTGCAAGATGTGATTCGGTTGCATTCAAGGAAAGAGCCTTAAATTGTTTACAAAAGCACTTCTCTAAGAAACAATATCAGGTGCTTCGTCTGTTTGCAAGTTAACATTGCTTTCTTACCAAATACATTTATCCCCTCACAAGTGCTTAAACATCTTGTATTGAAGTAATACATACAAAACATATATCTACAATTAACAAAACAAATTGAAAAAGGTTCCGTTTAATTACCGAGAATCAGTAAACAAAATAAACCATTCATTACTAATGTTATGAAACCACGCTACTCATCTTCTTACAATTTCTACTAAATTTCTCAGCAACCAAACAGAAATTGGAAATGCAAAACCAGAAACCCTAATTCACAAAAAAAAAAACAAAAAAACAAAAACAAAGAACAAGAAAAATTCGAAACTACCTTTCGGCACGGGAGTTTCGCTTTTCTTCTTCGGTAAGCTGCACAGATATCCCAAACCGTTCAGCTCGGCGGATCTTCTTCTGGATATGGGAAACTGGATCAGCGGCAACGACCTCCACAACGGTTGGCGTGGGCTTGGAATCGTCATCTTCCTTTGTCGACCCGTTGGTAACGGAACCCTCAGGCGAAGCCGTGGAACCATCGGCGCTCGGGTCTTGAGGAAGATCCGGGTTGGAAGTGGGTGGGGCAACAGGGTCTAGGGTTATTGCAGGGTTATCTACAGAAGGGCCTGTGTCATTGGGCTTAGGTGCTGTGGTGGTAGCCATTTGAGGAGAAGGAAGAAAGTACAGGTCAAAGAATCGAAGGAGAGAGAGTGCGAAAGTAGTAGGTAACAAAAATTGTTAGAAGAGAGAGAGAGATTTTTTTTTTGGTCTTCCAAAGAAGGGAAGGCTGGCTTTAAAACCTTACCGTTTGAGTTTCCAAGATATTTTGGGTGTCCTTGGTTAGAATATTATTACGCAATCCAACCCGTGTTTAACTTATTATATTTATGCTATTTAAAATATTATATATTTTTAAATCAAGTCATGGATTTAAAAAATCAAATTATTGTTTAGCTTTTGATTTTTGAATTTTTTTAAATGCCTAATCTGGTTATATGGTAAAGGTAATTTGCTAAAGATTTTGGGCAAAATATATTAGTAGAATAAATTATGGATATATCATAATTGGACAATAAATATATTCTGGTTTAGAGTTTGAAAATTGTATTGGTCCATGTCTTGGCCTTCTTTTAGAATTCTATTTGGATTTTTCTTTGTTACTTGTAATCCAGGTTGAGTTACTCATTATTTTTGCTAACAATATCAGTAATAAAATTAGTATTTCATTTTATATGTTGAATTTCAAAAGAATATTTTACAATGTAATTATACCATCTAATTTTTCTAGAATTTTTTTCATTTTTTTAGATCTCAAAAAATCTTTTACAAATTGATTATATGTTCTTATTATAAATTTTTCTGGTACTAGAAAAATTTGAAATCTCTTAATCCCAAAAGTTCTTTTTCAAATATAATATACTTCAGTTCATTTGGTTTAAACTTTTCTGAATTATATCCACATATTTGATCTCCATTAACAGTATTAGCTTTTAATATTGCTCTCTAATATTCATTACTAGCATATGTTTCAAGTATCAATAATTCTCATTGCTTAAAAAAATAAACAATAGGAATATTATAATTTCATATTTGATTTGCTTAACCAAATCTATATCTTTGGAGTCCAGAGGAACATTTATATTTTTTTAATTTTTCTAATAATGGTCTATTTTTACGAGAAATATTTTTAACAAATTGTCTTCCATAATTTAGAATACCTAAAAAACTTTATAATTGTTATTTATCTGTTATTTGTTTTGGAAAATCTCTAATTATACTAACTATATGGTCTTGAAGTTTAATTCCTGATTTAGTTAATGTTAATCCTAAAAATTATATTTTTTCTTTTTCTACTCTATTTTCTTTGGGCTAAGAATTATTCCATTTTCTACAAATTTTTTACAAATCTGAGTTAAATGACTTTTATGTTATTCTCTTGTTTTATAAAAGACTAGAATATCATCTATTGATACTCACATGAATATTCTAATTTTTTTTGTGGTGCATTACATAATCCAAATAGCATTACTATCCATTGATAATGACCATAAGGTGCACTAAAAACAGTCAATGATTTTGACTATTTTGTAAGCTTTATTGCAAAAAATCTAATTTACAATCAAATTTACTAAAACAATTAGCATCTCTGGTTTGATTAACTAAAAAATATTTTTTTGGAATAAAATATCCATCAAATTCTAAATTTTGATTTAATAATTTATAACCATTCTAGCTTTGTCTCTTTTGATTTCAGCATGATTTCTAACCATAAAGGTTGGACTAAAGTGAAGACTATTAGTTTTTTATATTAATTTCTTATTCAATAATTCTTCTATTTGAACATCAAATTCATCTATATCCTGTTTGGTATAGATCATTGGTTTAACCCTAATTATTTTATTAGGATCGAATAATTTTAAACTACAATATCAAGAACTTTTGGACCAAAGTTTCATGGGATCTTCATTAAAATTTTATTATAAGATTTTATAAGCCCAATGGCTAGTACCTAATTCATTAATATATTCTCCATGCCTAGCTAGCTGAAATGAAGATGTACATCTATATCTATGATTTTCAAGTATTGATGCTGAAATATTATTATTATTTAATGTAAAACTAATATTTTTTTGAGAAATAGTGGTGGAGTTCTCAACTGGTAGCAACGGTGCCAGTGCCGTTGGAACCAACGGCTAGTTGCAGTTTTATTCATTTCACGAAATGTTATCGTTGAGGATGGCTTACGACGTCGTTTCATTTAGTGTCAATTAAGTTTAGTGCTATGATGTCGTTTCATTTAAGTTGTTGGTTATTTCCTTTTATTTCCGGTTGTTTTGCCAAGTCTTTTAAATTTGATTCCCTTTTAGTTACTTGTCAGTGACCGTTATGTAAAACGACCTCCATTTGTGCATTTTGACAATCTGGATAAATACCAGATTGTCTTCTTCGTTGGAGCTCAATTTTTCCTCCATTGATGTACTCTGTAAATCTTGGTTTTCAAGATTGAATGAAACTTATGTTCCTCATTTTCTCTCAGATAGTGTTTTGAGTAGTAATTTGAGGTTTATTATTACATTTTGTTAAGCTCCTGCATCAAATTGGTACAGAGCTCTGAGCTCGCCGTGTTTCTACCATGACCAACTTCGATGAAGGTTGCAGCCATGATGCTGTTGAAGAACAGGGCATGAAGGCCCTTTGGGTAGCTCTTCAAAGGTTGAACAAAAGATTGACAACTTAATTATTGAAATCCAACAATCTTTGTTCCAACTGACCCTTAATCAACTAGCCAATGCAATCGGGTACAAAGGATCGAGACTTTGCTCGACCTTTTCCAGTGACCACTCGAGCTCATTCACATCCATTCCAAATTAGATATGAACTTCCAGATCTTACAGATCTATCTCCTCCTCCACATTACAATACCCTTAATTATCCCCCAGGCACCATACTATGGATGAGCATTATTCTGATGATGACATTGAGGCTTCCCTTTATGAAGAACCAATGAGGCTTATCTTTAACTAGTTTGGAGAACCTTGTGTGGGGAATCAAGCTAGGTACAACTGAAACAATGAATCCCATGAATTTAAGCTTAAAGTTGATTTACCATGCTTCGATGGACACCTACATATTGAAGTTTTTCTAGATTGGCTTCAACCTGTGGAGACATTTGTGGAATACATGAGTATCAATGAAAATAAGGAAGTAAAACTTGTTGCTTATAAATTGAGAGGAGGAGCTTCAGCTTGGTGGGAACAAATGCATGTGAATCGAATGAAAGAAGGCAAGGAACCCATTTGTTCTTGGCACATGATGAAACAGCTTCTGAAATCCAGGTTTCTTCCAGATGATTATGATCAAATTTTATACCAGCAATATCATAGCTGTATGCAAAGGGAAAGATCAATCAATAAATACATAGAAGAATTTTTCAGGCTTAGCTCTAGAAATAGTTTACAGGAATCAGGAAGGCAACAAATAGCTAGATATATACATGGCCTAGCAACACCAATTCAAGACAAATTGGAACTTAGCCCTCTGTGGACACTGAATGCTGCAGTCAATATGGCTAACAGGGTTGAAAGACAGCTCACTAAACCAATTTCTTCATCCAGACCTTTTAACAAGTGGAAACCCCTAGCAGATTTATATTCAGACAAACCACCACAGAAACCAACCCCCAAAACCTTTCAGCCAAACACTAACCCCTCCAAACAATTACTAGACCAAAACACAGAATCCCAAGGCAAGCTGCCTTATCAACCAAACAAAAACCATCCACAGCAACAAAATAACCCTCAACAGAAACATTCCCTCTAAAATGCTTTAGGTGTAACCAATATGCACATAAGTCCAATGAATGTCCACAGAGAAGAGTCCTCAATTTACAGGAAGAAGTCAATGAATTTGAAGAGGAACCAAAAGTAACCGGGGAAGGTTTCTTGGAAGAAGTTGAAAAGGTATCAGGGGATCATGGTGAACCTATCATGTGCATCCTACAAAAGCTGATGTTATCTAACAAAACTCCTTTTCCTAATCAAAGAATTGCCATATTCAAAACTAGGTGCACTATTAATGGAAAAGTGTGTGATATCATCATTGATGGGGAAAGCAGTGAAAATGTGGTTTCTATGGCTTTTGTGAAAGCCTTTCAATTACCAACCACTCCTCATCCAAAACCTTACAAGAGTGGATGGATTCAGAAAAGAGTTGACACCAAGGTAACTAAACTATGTCAAGTACCATTTTCAATTGGAAATAATTATGTGGATACTATCACTTGTGATGTTGTGATAATGGATACTTGCCATCTCTTGTTAGGTAAACCTTGGCAATTTGACAAGTTTGTTATGCATGATGGGCATACTAACACGTATTCTTTTCAATGGCATACCAAAAAGATTGTTTTACTCCTTGTGATCCATAACCCTACTACGACCTCACCTAAACAGCCAAGCAACAAAATCCTTCTCATAACTTTCAGTGGCCTTCAATTCCAGAACTAACTTAAGAAAAATGACTTTTTAGTGAGCTTCCTTCTCAAAGACTACGAAGAAGGCAGTGCCACCACCCCTCTAGTGGTCAAACCACTTTTTCAGGAGTTTCAAGACATGTCTCTAGCAGAACTACCAAATGAATTACCCTTATGAGAGATATACAACACCATATGGACCTAGTCCCTAGGGCTAGCCTACCAAATATGCCACACTATAGAATGAGTCCTATTGAACATCAGATTCTACAGGGCATTATTGATGATCTTTTACACAAAAATGTGATCAAACCAAGCCTAAGCCCATGTGCAGTCCTAGCCCTCTTAGTTCCTAAGAAGGAAAACACTTGAAGAATGTGTGTAGATAGCCGAGCTATCAACAAGATCACAGTGAAATACAAATTTTCAATTCCTAGGCTGGAGGACATGTTAGACAAGCTTGAAGGTTCAGTAGTGTTTTCAAAGCTTGATATAAAAATTGGCTATCATTAAATTTGATTTAGTTCAGGGGATGAATGAAAAACAACATTCAAAACTAGAGAAGGGCTGTATGAATGGCAGGTCATGCCATTTGGGTTATGCAATGCTCCAAGCACCTTTATGTGGCTAATGAATCAAGTGCTCAAGATTTTCATTGGAAACTTCGTTGTGGTCTACTTTGATGACATCTTAGTTTACATCAAAGACTACAAGGATCACATGAACCAGCTGAAACAAGTTTTTCAAGTTCTTAGAGACAACAAGTTGTATTTAAGCATCCAAAAGTGTGAATTTTTCACTGAGAGGCTCCTATTTCATTTGGTTTATAATTAGTAAAACTGAAATTCACACAAACCCTAAGAAGATCCAAGCTATAGTGGACTGGTTATCACCAAAAATAGTGACTAAATTGAAGAGTTTTCATGGCCTAGCTACTTTTTACAGAAGATTTATCAAAGGGTTCAGTGAACTGGCATCCCCTTTGTGAAGAAAGGAGAATATAAGTGGGAACATGCTCAACAAGATAGCTTTGATCTACTGAAATAGAAACTAACTCAAGCACCAGTATTGGCCTTACCTAACTTTAAAAAGGTTTTTGAAGTAGAAACAAATGCATCAAAAATAAGCATTGGGGCAATGCTAATTCAGGAAGGTAGACCTATAGAGTATTTCAGTGAAAAATTGTGTGCTACTAAACAAAAATGGACAACATATAGTAATCAGAGTCTTTACACATTGGAAATATTATTTGATGCATAGAGATTTCATTCTCCACAATGACCACCACCCTTTGAAATACTTAAACTCACAAAAAAAGCTTAATGATTTACATGCTAGGTGGGTTGAGTTCTTACAAAAATTCCACTACACTTTTCATCATAGATCTAGCCACAACAATAAGGTAGCAGATGCCCTTAGTCGAAAAGCCACCTCAAGTTCAACTTACAAGAATTTGAACATCTCAAGGAACTGTATGCCATAGATGATGATTTTGCTCCTATCTGGACTTAGTGTCTTCAACACAATAAGACTGAGGATTTCCATATTCTAGATGGCTTTTTATTCAAGGGAAATCAATTATGTATCCCTCGTACTTCACTAAGGGACTTCATAATTCAAGACTTACATGATGGGGGTCTTGCAGCGCATACTATGAGAGATAAAACTATAGTTGTGTTGTGGTATAATTTTGATTAACTCGCAAGTGCACGAATCAAAAAGTAATAAAATGGTATTCTTAGAGAATTTTGATATCGATCCCACATTGAATAATGTCTCTAATTTTAATTATAAATCAATTTTCAATTAAACTAATAAAAGTAAAAAGATTATTTGTTGAGTGATTGAGTGATTGTTGTGTAGCAAAACATTAATTAAAAGAAAAAGCAATATTGAAATTGAAACGAGGCAACAAACAAATTAACTCAAGGTTTGATGAAACAATGATTATGACTTCACCACTATTACTCATATTTAACCCTAATGCATGATAGATTCATAGGTTAACCCCCATTTAACCACAAGTGACTAGAAGTTGATTTCTCAATGCATTCTAATCTAGCAAGCACAATGTATTTAATTATCTTTACTCTAAATACCAAAAGTTAAGCCCTAAGACATGCAAACCCAATAAGACCTTGTGAAAGTTGTCATTAAAGCATGCAATATTTCTATAAACATGTATTTCATTGCCCATCCTTATTATACCCCTTATTTCTAAGCCAATATAATACTAAATCTATCCACCTTGTCATGGAAGCATTAAGAACTACAATAAAATATTAACCATAAATATGAATCAAACACAAATATGCATTAAATACTAAATAGTCATAATAGGGCTACATCATAATCCTTATAGAGAGTTAGTTACACATGTTCTCAAAAATATCCATCAAATAATTAAGAGAAAACATAGATTAAATATCAAAGATAATAAAGAACAAAGAATCAAAATCAAAAGTTGATGGCTGCTGAATTTGATCTCCAATATTTCTTCTCTTTGCTTCTCCAAACTATGCTTCAAGATCACAAGATTGAATCCTCCAAGAGTTGGCCGAATTCCCCTTGATCTTAGCACACTTTTGTCTATGTGAGAACCCTTGAAAATTGAATTGAAAACCTAGAAAACTCTATTGTTTCCGTGAGAATGAAATCACTACAGCCTTGAGGGCTGTGTGATATACGGCTGGTGGTGTTGTAGTCATGAGGGCTGTGTGGTGTGTCTCTTCGTGTTTGCTCAAGATTACAAGGTATTTATAGGATAAGTTTAACCTTAGATAAACCCTAGAGTCCTGCTCTAAACCTAGATAATATAGGAGATATCATATTTACATAATCTCAAACTCCTATATTTTCTCTATATGGTTGGCCAACAAGGGTAATGTGGTTTTTGGTGTCTCACATTCACACTAGAATTAGAAAACATTTCATATCTCTTTTAGGAATCTAATTTAACTCTAACTCCAATTCATTTTCCTAATTATTATTCCAATTAATATAATTAGAATAATATGACCTCCCATGTGGCATATGATGTGGCAATAATTGTATATATGGCTAGAGTGTGATGGCATGGCAGTCCAATAATAGGTATCATCCTAGGAAGCAAAGATACTTTCTTTTTATATCTTTAGTATCTGTCAGTATATTTCAAGCGCATTTTGAATAACCAAATGATCTCAGAATTCACTGATTCTAGATCAAAAAGTTAGGTCTATGTCTTATATTTCCAGGAATATCTTGTTTTCACAATTTGGACATCGAGAAGCCACTCAAATTCCAATTTCCCCAAGATAGTGTAAATCTACCACAATGATTGAAAATGTTGGTTTTGTAAATCAAACTGGTATTGATTGGCCAATCCAATTGCAATGAAACTTTACACAATTGAAGCCTAGTGAATCAGGAGTCATTTGAAACTAGAATCGCACAAAACCTCAAATTATAGCTCTAGATATGATTTTCTCAGTAAAGATTGCGCATAAATACAATAATTCCAGCTTTTGTCTTTCTTTTACTGAAAATAGAAAAATACAGGAATTCAATATTTTTTATTAACAAATAATTCTAAACTATCTAAAATTCAATATAAAAAGTTGCATAAAAATAGTAACATTTTATGCCTATCAAGCTGTTGTTTCAGAAAGATTCTACTGGCCTAAGCTCAAGACTCACATCATTAACTTTGTTATGAAGTGTGTTATCTGTCAACAAGCTAGGGACAACTTCAGAACACAGGTTTGTACACTCTCTTACTTGCGCCTACTACTATTTGGGAGAACCTCTTTATGGATTTTGTCTTAGGACTGCCAATGACTCCCAGAAAAGTTGATTAAGTGTTTGTGATAGTTGACCGTTTCTCTAAAATGGCTCATTTCTTGCCTTGCAAGAAAGCCTCTAATGCTAGTTATGTTGCTAATCCATTATTTCGAAAAATTGTGAGGCTTCATGGGATGTGTAAGACAATTACTTCAGACAGAGATATTAGGTTTGTCAACCATTTTTGGAAGGTACTATGGAAGAAATTTGATACTAAATTACAATTTAGTAATGCCTACCATCCTTAGACTGATGGCCAAACTGAAGTGGTAAATAGAACCTTAGGCAATATACTTCGAAGCTTGGCCAATGACAAACCAAAACAATGGGATTCAATCTTACCTCAGGCTAAGTTTGCTTATAATAGTATGCTAAACAGAACTACAAGATTGACACCATTCTCTATTGTCTACACTAAGGAACCTAACAATATTGTGGACCTTGCTACTATCTCTTTTCCTATTCACAAAGGAGCTACTACTTTTGCCGACAACTACATTTAGTTCCACTGGGAAATCAAAGACAAAATTGAGGCAACAAATCTCAAATACAAAGAAGCAGCAGATAAGCATCGAAGAGAGAAAGCTTACTAGGAAGGAGACCTTGATATGGTTTATCTTCACCGAGAGAGATTTCCAACGGATGGTGCACCTTTTTCTATTCAACCACTCGAGGACGAGCTTCCTGAAAGTGGGGAAGAATTGGTGGAGTCCTCAACTGGCAGCAACGGTGCCAGTGCTGTTGGAAGCAACGGCTAGTTACAGTTTTATTCATTTCACGAAATGTTATCATTGAGGATGGCTTACGACGTAGTTTCATTTAGTGTCAATTAAGTTTAGTGCTACAGTGTCGTTTCATTTAAGTTGTTGGTTATTTCCTTTTATTTTTGGTTTTTTTGCCATGTCATTTAAATTTGTTTCCCTTTTAGTTTCTTGTCAGTGGCTTTATGTAAAACAACTTCTATTTGTGCGTTTTGACAATCTAGATAAATACCAGATTGTCTTCTTTGTTGGAGCTCAGTTTTTCCTCCATTGCCTACTCTGTAAATCTTGGTTTTCAAGATTGAATGAAACTTTTGTTCCTCATTTTCTCTTAAATAGTGTTTTGAGTAGTAATTCGAGATTTATCATTACATTTTGTTAAGCTCATGCATCAAATAGTAACTGAATAATATTTCTTAAAAAATTATTTTTCAAGATAAAATCACCATGCATAGTTGGAAAACATAAACTTTAGGAATAATAAATTTATTAATTGAGGTTGAATTTCTTGATCAAATCCTCTTGGTTCAATTTTTTTTTATAATTTTACTATCTATTTGTTTAATAAATGTTTCTGGAATGTTTGTTAATTCATGAATAGTTTGCCATCTTATTGATAGATCAAAACTATATTCTTTCATTCCAATATTTTTTTATTTGAATTCTTAATCTAATGGTATCTTCAATATTAGGATCATTTATTGAAATAAAATAATTTGGTCTAATTTTAAACCAAATAACTCTTGTAACAATATTTGATTGAACTTCTCCTATTAGTGCCTTAATAGGTTAATAAATTTTTTTATCTAGCATAACTGATAGTATAGGAGTATTTATGCCTTAGCTCTAGTATTTCTATTAAACTGTTCAAAATGTCTTGTTGACCAAAAATTAAACTTAGAAAATTTATAAATTTCTTTTTTTGGAAGTTTAGTAAGCTTATTTAATTTTTCTTCATCTATTTGAAAATTTTCACCTACAATATCTCTTAATTTCACTTTTCACCTACAATATCTCTTAATTTCACTACTATTTTTTCTTCGTATTTTTTGAAATCTTTCCTGGTTTACAAAACTTGTATAATTCGGCTAACTGATGTTAATTAGTTTGATTGAAAGCTTTTTTAGATTTCTAAATTATTAAAATAGATTAAATATTTTCAAATATATATTTTTAATTTTAAAAATTAATTTTAGCTTCTCAACAACTATACCAAACAAAATCCTTCTCATTTTGGCTGGATTTAGGCCTTGGATAGCCTTGAATGCAACAAAAGAAAATAATTAAAGAAAAAAAAAAGGATTTGAGATTGTTTTGGGCTTCAAGTGAGGCGCAGCTGACGCAACTTTAAACTTTTGGGTCGTTGACCAAAACTCAATACCTATAAAATAAAAAACGTCCTGTTTGCAACTCTATGGAAAAAGCATACGAATTGTGACTTTTCTCTACAACATTGCTTCATTCAGGCAATACGTCGAACAATTTCTGGCCCATATTTGTCTCGCACCCATCACCCATCTTCCTTCACCTTTCTCTGCACTCAAACGCCTAATAGTATTACCCAGAAAATCTTAGACTCAAAACAACAAGAACCCGGATCCTACTTGTCTTATAGGATAGAGAAGCTGCCAAAAGATGAACCAATTCGGTATGCTTTTCAGAGCTGGATGGGAGATGGCTTTCCCATTCATAGAGGTGACATTTTCCACGCCATTAACCGCCTAAGGAAGCTGAAAATGAACAAGCGCACTCTCGAGNTAGCAAGTAAAGGCTACGTGTTGTTCGATTCGATAATTAATGGGTAGGTGAAATATGTTATTTCTGGTTTATCCGTATTGTGGATATAAATTATTAGATGAAATTAATGGCATTGTCTTGTGTTAGAAAGTATACCGTGTCGAGAGCTTTGAAATTAATAGTTTCATTGCTCTGTAAAATTAATTCTGATTGCATAAATGAATATGTGAATAAGACGATTTTGCTTATTTCTGAGTTACCAATTGTAATTTGTGTATTAGCGTAGCATCCCCTCACTTCATTGTGCATTGTATTGCCTTCTGGATTAGCCACATTTAACTTGATTCAGTAGAGTAAAAAAGCATGATTGGTTATGTTGTTAAAGCTGATTTATTACTTTTTCAGGTAATGGAATGGGTAATCAGAGAGAGGCCTTATTGGTCAAAGGAACTTGACTACTCTTATATGTTGGAATTTACAACTAAGCTCCATGGAATATCACAAGGTGAGAAACTCTTTTCATGTGTTTCTGCAGAGTTTCAGAGTGAGCTCCTTTACAACAATCTTGTGATTGCATGCTTGGATAGAGGCATGTTACAGCTTCCACTTGCATACATGAGGAAAATGAGGGAACTGGGTCATCCTATATCATATTTGGTTTTCAATCGCCTTATAATCCTTCATTCCTCCTTGAGGCGTAAAAAGTCAATCCCAAAAATTCTTGCTCAAATGAAGGCTGATAAAGTTCCCCTACATGTCTCCACCTACAATATTCTTATGAAAGTAGAAGCGAACAAGCACAATATTGAAGGACTGATGAAGGTATTCATTGATATGAAGAGAGCAAGTGTTGAACCAAATGAAATATCTTACTGCATTATTGCTACTGCACATGCCATTTCTAGGTTGTATACTGTTGCTGAAGCCTAAATTGATGCTCTAGAGAAGTCCATTACTGGGAATAATTGGTCAATACTTGATGTCTTAGTTATGCTGTATGGATATTTGGGAAAGGGGAAGGAGCTAGAGAGAACATGGGGAGTTGTGCAAGATCTCCTGCATGTTAGGTCTAAAAATTATGTGCTGGCAATTGAAACATTTGGTAGAATTGGTCAGGTGAGTCGAGCTAAAGAACTTTGGCTGGAAATGAAGTCGATAAAAGGGTTGAAATCCACTGAGCAGTTCAATTCTATAATATATGTTTATTGCGAGCATGGTCATATAAAAAAAGCATCTGAACTTTTCAGAGAAATTGGAAACAATGGGTGCAGACCGAATGCAATTACTTTTAAACATCTTGTATTGGGTTGCATGATAGCAAGATTGGTGGGGGAAGCTGTGAAAACTCTAGACATAGGGATGGATATGACGACAACCAAAGTAGTCTAGAATTCAACCCCATGGTTGGAGACTACTTTATGAATAATTGAGATGTTTGCAGAAAAGGGTGATGTGGGGAATGCAGAGAAGTTATTTGAAGAACTTAGAAAGGCTAAGTATACCAGGCATACTTTTGTATGCGACACTTGAATTAAGGCTTATGTGAAAGCCAAGATATATGATTCAAATCTTTTAAAGAGGATGATCCTAGGAGGAGCTATGCCAGATGCTGAGACATATAGCCTAATGAAACTTGCTGAGCAATTCCGGACTTGATTTTAATAAACTACAGTTGGTAGGTTGCGCTTGTTCATTTTTATTGGTCTTTTTGTGTATATGAAGTATTGTTATTAATTTTGTAAAAGATTTATAGATGCAAGAGTATTGTAAACTTTCAGGATCATTTGGTATAAAATGGAGAAATTTCAACAGCAATAAAAATTATCCCCTGTTTTTGGGCACACATGCCATTACAAACTTACATTGCATTACTGATAACTCAATTCACCTTTTGTTTCTTTGTAATTCACCCACCTGGCTCACAACTGTAACTATATTTTAGAACATGCTTTCAATATTGATTTTGAGTATAATTTGAAATGGAAATTAATTATGTAAAAACTATTCTATATGAATGTCTATTGATGTTTAGGGAACATTTGGTTGTTCAATTGGAGAGAGAGAGATAGAGAGAGAGGAAATTAATACTTCTCAAACCAACTAGCCTGGTCTGAACTATGAGTTGCACCCCCCCCCCCCCCCCCCCCCCCCCCCCCCGGGGCACAACCCTCTCTTTCTCTGTGGGTTTTCAGGGGTTTGAACTTGAAGTTGGAAGCACTGTTTGTTAGAATAGCAAGGGAGGAGATTAGAGATCATGTTAGTCTTTTCTCTGTCAAAAGCGTGTGTTATTCATTGTTTGATTTTCTTTGTTCGACTTGCTTGTAAATTTTAATCTTAGAATTGGATTTATTTTCTTGTGTTTAATTTAGTTTGTTTTGTCTTGCTTTCGGTATATTAGCAGTTAAAATGTTTTTGTTTGATTTATATTTGCGTTAATTTGATTTCTTTATGATTTTAAGTATAGTTAGTCTCAGGTAACAAGTTTAGTTTGTTAGCTGATTAGTACTTAAGCATTCTAAGATTTACATATTTGAATTAACAGAGTTATAGATCTTGGTTAGAAATCGGTTAGAAACTTAAGGTACTGTTCAGATTTTGTCAGTTTAAATGAGTTAGTTTGTTAGTTGATTAGTAGTTTTTAGCTTATTTTAGTTACTTTTAGCTGTTGTCCAGTTTTGTTTAATATGTTTCTTTTGTTAGTTACAAATGGTTTGAAGGAGTAAATTGCCTTAATTTTGCTTATATTTTCTTATTTCTGCACATAGGTTCAAGTTAAGCATATTAAGTAATATATATTTTGATTTTAAGTTTTAGGCTAGGGTGCAATCGGTTAGAAAGTTAAGGTACTGTTCGGATTTGTTAGATTAAGTGAGTCAGTTTGTTAGTTGATTAGTAGTTTTTAGCTATATTTAGTTGCTGTCTAGTTTTGTTTAATTTGATTCGAGCCAAGTTATTGGCTAAATAGTTTTAATAAGTTGAGTTAAGTTGTTTTTAACATTTGTTTAGCATACATGTAGGTACTGTTTGCATAATTTTAAGTTAGATTTGGGTGTTGTTTCGTTTTATACTTTCTTTTTTAACATACACACATTGTACTTGTATTTATGTGATTAGTGTTAGTTGTTGTGGGTTGATTACTCTGTGGTAATGTTTTGTATTTGTTTTAATTAAATTTTTTATTTTATTATTTTTTTTGTTGAGATTGATAAATATGGATTTAACTCCTTTTCAAAGCATAAAATCTCCATCAATGCAATCACCTTCCGAGCTCAATCTACTCCTTCCCCGACCCCCATTAGGCAAAAAGAATCCTATTAGGCCAGCATCTGATGTATGAGATCACTTTGTCAAAATAGATGACTATGATCCTAATGACCCTAGATGTGAATCTGTATTGTAGTAGGGATTATGCTTACGACTCTAAAAGGAATGAACTAGTATATTGAGGAATCATCTTATTAACCAGTGTCTGAGTTACCCCTATAGGATTGAGGATAAGAAGTAAAAAATCTTAACTTTTAAGAGAAATTTGATAATAGTGGTATGAGCCATCTTGTAGTCACAGGATTCAGTAAAGAGTCATAGAGGATGACATGTACTAAGATGATAGTTTTGGATGAGCTACCATTCAGTTTTGTAGAGGGCCATGGATTCAGGCACTTTTGTGGTGTTGCATGTCCCAAGTTTGATCCTCCATCTAAAAGAACCATTGTAAAAATTGGCTTTAAAATCTAGGCTTATTGCAAAACAGCAAAGGGTTAGCCTCACTACCGATACATGGACTGCCATTCAAATTATTAGTTATATGTCATTGACTGTCCATTTTATTGATGATGATTGGATGTTGCACAAAAAAATCTTGAACTTTTGTGTGGTTCCTAACCATAAAGTAGAAACAATTGGGCAGGTAATTAAGATTTGTTTGCATGATTGGGGTCTTGAGAAAGTGTTTACACTAACACTTGAAAATGCAAGTGCAAATAAATATGATGTTACTTACCTTAAAAGGAAAAATTGTGTTTTGGAGGCTGAATTTTTGCATATTCGATGTAGTGCACACATTGTTAAGTTGATTGTGAATGAAGGTTTGAAAGAATTATATGACTCAATTGCTAGTATTCATAATTTGGCGAGATATGTTAGATCTTCTCTTTCTAGGTTGTAAAAATTTAAGGAATGTATAAATCAAGAGAAAATTGAAAGCAAGGTTCTAGTAGTTTTGGGTGTTCCAACTAGATGGAACTCCACCTACATGATGTTGGAGTCGGGTTTGAAATTTCAAAAAGCATTTGAGAGGTTGGAAGAGGAGGATAGTCATTTTACTTTTTATTTTAGAAAGGATGATAGTGGTAAAATCAAAGTTGGTCCTCCTACAGCTTGGCATTGGGATGATGCCAAAGATTTTGTTGCTTTACTCAAAGGTTTTCATGATGTGAATTTGAAATTTAGTGCTTTTATTCAAGTTAGTTCCAATATTTATTTTCATCAAGTTTCTTCATTTCAAAAGCAATTGTATGAATTTTCAATTAATGGAGATTCTTGTTTGAGTGATATGGCCAAGAAAATGAAAGCAAAATATGATAAATATTGGGTTTCTATGGAAAATGTCAATAAATTGCTTGACCCAAGGTGTAAGGTAAATTATGTTTCATTAGTTAAGGCATGCTTTATGAGAATGAGCAAGGGAGAGTTAATGAATTGACAAATGTTTTAAAGGACACTTTAATTCGTTTTTTTATTGGTATAAGGAAAAAGAAGTTATTTCAGATGGTAGTGGACCTAGTGGTAGTCAAGTTGCAAGTATTTCTAGTTTAAAGCATGCTACAACTAGTTTAGATACTGCTTTGGAGCAAGCTAATTATGCGGATAAAGTTTAGATGACCTATTTGAAAAAGAAAGAACAAATGAAGTGAAATGACTTAAAAAAGATGTTGATAGGTATTTGGCAGATCCTTGTGAATCTGAAACAGTTAAGGATTTTGACATTATAAATTGGTAAAGGGTAAATGGTGATAAATACCATATTTTAGAAAAGTTTGCAAAGGATGTGTATGCATTTCAAGTATCTATTGTGGTTTTTGAAAGTGCTTTCATTGTTGGAAGATGAATACTTAATCATTTTAGGGGTTCCTTGACTGCTAAGATGGTGGAGGCTTTGAAATGTTGTCAGAATTGGCTTAAGGCTTCTACACATATTGACAAATTCTTTTTAGAATATGTGAAATACTATGATAAGTTGGATGCATGTATGGAATAAGTAAATTAGATTTGTTTTGATTCTTTTTTATTGTGTTTGTTATTTTCATTTTTTACTTTCACAGTCTATTTAGATTTACTTTTGATTTCTTTCAATTTGATTATGATAATGATTTTCTTATTCTTTTTGTAGGAGAAAAGTTCTAATTTGGTCTTTAAAATTTCAGCAACATACATTTTTGTTATTTATTTTTTCATTTGGAATTTGGTTTAATAGCTTGTAATCAATTGTTCTAACTTCTTATATTTTGATTTTTTTTTTTGGCCAGACTAGGCATAATTGTACGGTAATATATAATTAACGTTGGATGGTAAATGGTAACATATAGCTTTGTCTATGTGTAACTATGTGCGAGATCTGAGATGATTAAACTGAATATGTCAAATGTTTAAAGATGAATTTATGATAATAAAATAATGTATTATGAATTGTTTGAAGTATAATGGCCTAAATCAAGCCCACAATATAAGCCCAAACAGACAAAAAAAATTAAACCAAACCGAATTGATCTATTCAGTTAAGTTAAACTTTCATTTTTTTTATACCGTCGATTTAGTTTGGTTAGGCAATTACATTATGACTGACTTATTGGTTCGATCCATTTTTTCTATCAAAACTGAACCAAACTGCTCCGCGTCCACCCATGGTCTAAACTTTTGATGAATTTGTATATTAATTAATCCCAGGTTATGCCTACTACAACTCTTAACTCAAGAAACACAGCAATTATTTTTTTGCAAGGATTTTGTTCATCAAATTTGAAATCCTCAGCAGTTATTAGTCTTTTTGAGTAAATGGAATTTGAAAACGTATCATACTTGTGTGATCTCATCCTTTATAAAACGTCTTTGATGCTCTAATTTAGACCATTGCGTTGGGAAGTACATGAGCCATGGGAGGGAGTGGGTGCATTTATAAGAGAGCTTCTTTACTGAACTGAAACCCTAGTTTGTACAAATGACAAGGACTAAAGAGTTAAAGAAGAAAAGTAGGGAAGTGCGAAGCTTGGGTTGAAGAACATCCTAGAGCTGATATGTTTTCGACTCCCATTTTGGATATTGGAAGAATTTTTGTAGGTAATTAGTGAACAATTTGGTGCCTATAGCCTTTATTGATCAATAAAAAAGATTTTACTAAACAACAGATATTTAGTAAGCCTTTGGAAGAATTTTATTGATATGTTTTCAACTTTATTGATCTTTTAATTGATCTTGTTCATTGCCCAACAACATTGCTTTACATGGCCTTTAGATTTGCTCAACTCGGTTTGCATTCCATTCAACTCACTTATGATCCCATTGAATAGTCATAAACATTGTTGTTAAACAATGCATAAAATTGTCCAGTCTTAACAGTGCAATGATTTGGATAGCATAGCACAAATTTCAATTTTTTTTTCTCCTTTTTTTTCCAATGATATTAGAGCTAGTATCAAATTAAAGAACCAATACATGAACTCTTTCGGATGTTAAAATCCAAAAGCTTTAAAGTCCGATGAATAATATAAATGATTCTCAAATCATGACTTATCATCGAATCCTGATTTAATTAAATCCAAAATGCTTATTGGCAAATGCTTTTCAGATAGTTGCATTAAATTTAAATAACCTAAAATGAATTGTGACAACCTTTAGAGCATGTCCAAAGAAAAATGTAGATTGCTTTATATGTTGCATAAAAATAGACTATGTTTAAATCTATGTAGGAAAAATGCACATTGAATTCAAAAATTATTTTTCAATGGTAACATTCACAAATATTATTTATGGTTATTAATTAATTATTTATTCTATTAAATATTTTTAATTTTTAATTTTTGAGTTAGATTTTTAAAAAAAAATTTACTTTTTCAAAAACTAAAAAATGTCTGACAGAGCTTCTAAAAATAGACATTCACCTTGATAATGTCTAAGCCACGTCAGCTCAACATTCATTATAAACATTATTATTGAAGCATATTTTTTCAAAACAACGTCTATATGTTAATTTTAGCAATCTATATTCCGTTAGAAATGCTCTTAGCACTTCCCTTGATTTCATAAAGTCAGGGATTCCCTAATTAAAGAATTCACATATATATGTTTGGCACAGAATAAATAAACAAAACGCATTCAGTTATTCTTACAATCTGACAAGTACTTCAACAAAACAACATAAGAAACATAGTACATTGTTCATCACAATCTACAAAGAGTTGATGTAGATATCAGTACCATTGACTCAGGTGAGAGTTGAGAAATACTGCAGCGGTTGCAACAGCACCTCCTGTAATGGCATCAGTTAGAACTTTGTCCCCATTGTTCTTGGTGGCTGCAGATACTATAGCTCCTGTTAAAGCACCCCCAATCATTGCATTCTTCTGCAAATATCCAGAAAGGAGCTAAAGTGAAGGCAAAATTTTCAGATAAAGGTCAAAGGAGACGATTTCTACACTACATAAACACGTAGTATGGGGAAGAAAAAAAAATGCTTACTTTTTTATTACAGTACCAAAACTAAAAATAAAAAATCCATTGAATAGCTCAATATTAGGAAAAAAATAAAATAAAAATAATAATAACCATACAAACTGGACTACTTTCATACACAATAGTTTTAAACATTATGAAGATTATAGCCTATTGAGGAATCACTGAGCAGAAGAATTTGAATTTCTAAATTAGCATCTATACAACAGTAAGAAATCAGCAATCTATGCAGATAAATACCCAATCTCTGGTACCGCGGACTCTTTCTAAACCATACTCCATTCCCACATATACTCCAGCTACAGTTCCTGATCATGTAATAAAAAGATGTTATTGCAGTTTGTCATTTTCTTAAACATCAGAGATTGAAGCAGGAACTTGAAACTAACTTACCCCAATATGCACCTTCTTTACACATTTTCTTCAACTGCGATTAAAGAACTTTCAATTAGCAGAAAAAGAAAACTTTATAATATGTTCTGACATTTTTTAGTTTCAGTAGGACAATTATGCATAATTGAAAGTCCTCAACTAATTTTATAGTAATCTGCAGACATTACTACTCTAAGGAGTCCTAATTTGATGCAGTGATAAAGGGAGCTAATGAAGTAAAAATCTATACGCAGAACAAAAAAAGATGACAGATCAAAGTAGATAGCAACTCTCCAAAATGGCCATTCTAAAAGATGAAACTGCATTGCCCACTCTCAAGACTTAACCAATGTAAGCAAAATAGCAACTGGCCTGCCTCAGAAGAGCAAAGAATAAAGGGTTATCAAAATTCCAGTATAATAACTACAAGTAATGGATTTGTCCTTGAGGCAGCTTAACCAGAAAACAACAGCACTATAACTATTTTAATTATAACACTTTAAGAGAAATTATGAAGCTGAGACAAGTTTTCAGAATCTTCTAAGTTACTACGGTCTTGCTCTTCTCAAGATTGGCCACTCAAAAAAAATTTCTTCAACCAAATGTAACATTGAAAATCTTGTGAGTTGAGCTGCTAACTGTTCTCATTTGTTGTCTGCTACATGAGATCTTTCCTAATGCCATTATATTCATTTTTTGGTACAGAGAAATTCTTCATTTTTATCTCATAACCACCAGGTTTGAAACTAACCAGCTCTCATGACAAATGAGAGAATTCTTTCTACAAAGAAAGGAAAAGATAAAATTCTTGACTACATATAAAGGGTAACAGCAACTCATTATCAGATAATTACTTTATACTAAGTCTGAGACCAAAAAAAAATGCACCTATTACAGCTTATACTTCTCGTGTCAGGAACAGAAGTTAAAACAAAGTAATAAAGTTAATGGAGCAAGGGACTACTCGTAAATATTCCCGAGCATTCCTTAAAACGAACATATATCTACACATAGAAAATAAATTTTAAAAAGTACGAGGAAAAGGGAAACTGTAAACGCTTGTAAAACCAAATAAAAAAATATTGTCCAAGACATTACTTACCGTGTGTTCAAAATTTTTACTGGACACACTTCCTGCAAAAAGAGCAAGTTTTTCCTTAACATAATTATTCAACTACGAAGGATGATGCCTCACCCCTTGAAAATAAAGCAACAAAATGGGAAATAATTATATACATACATATATATAACAAAAATAAAAATAAATAAATAAGCCAATGAAACAAGGTTAATCCCTGAAGCACAAGTTAACTATTGGCAGCTGAATCAGCTAATGACAAATATGATGGATTAAGCTCTTTACATTCTCTATCTGCCATCATTTTCTTCTCTGTATCGGTTCTACGAATTTTTAATGGTTAGCAATTAATTCACAAATATTCTCAACAAACACAGAAATGATCCGGTGATATCAAAGATCATCATAGTGGAAAGCAAACGGAAAACAAATGAAGAAATTTAAAGAGTAAACATAACGAAAGCTAAAAGAATGTATAAGAAAATTAATTCCAGTGAACTGGGTTTTTGAGAAAAAAAAAAAGCTATTTAACATAATTGCATCTTGTTAAAAACCAACTAAATTTGGAAGACAACAAAGAAGAATGATCCGGAAATAAAATGAAAACCTTTCTTGACGATGTGATACGCATCCTCGGCAGCCGCTCTGGTAGCTGCGACCTGAGACAACTCAAACGTCATCGTTTTAGAGCTTGGGTCCTAAAGAAAGACAAAGAAATGAGAGAGCAAAAAGAAGACAAAGAGGAAAGAAACAATTACAGTTCCGATCTTCAAGAAGCCATCAACGGTGAGATTGAGTAAAGGATTGCCCATGTCAATGAATACATCAACCTTTGGCCCAGAAAGGGTACCCGAAAACCCGCTCCTTGGCATCTTCTTCTTCTTCTTCTTCCTTATCTTCCTCTTCCTCTTCCTCTCCACCACCACCAATCTCTCTCTCTCTCTCTCTCTCACACACTAATATCCGTGACTGACTGATAATTTGTTCTAGATTTTTTCAAAATTTGTTTTTGTTTATTAAAAACGTTTAATTAAATTGTACGTTATTCCCAAAATACCACCGAAAGCGCCAAAATCCATGCATCCGCCTGTGGGTACTACCAGTTGCTAAAGTGGATGCGATGCCACGTGCCCTGATTTCATTAACTTTTATTGCTTTTTTTTTTTGGAAAGTGCTTTTTGAATAAGATATTTGTTTGCTGATTTTAGTTAAAAAAAATTTAAAAATCTGAAACATTTCTAAATAATTATAAAAAAAAAAAAAAAAAACTTTCATAAATAATTTTTGAATTTAAAAAAACTGTTTCTGATTTTTCAAAAATTATATAAAAAATGAGTTTAATTTAAAAGTGCCTGAACGTCGTGCTCTGTTTAAATTTAATCAATGAGTTTCCAATTTCCATGCACAATCGAACATGATATCAGGCTATTCTATATTTAAGCTTTATCTTATAAAAGGTTGGGATTGATGCAAACAATATATTTTCAAACTCTTAAAAAGAATATGGACAACACTTGTGGAAGAATTCAAGGTTTAGAGTGAATGGTAAGTATTGTCTTTGGTCTTTTTAATATAAACTTGAAAAATAGTCTCTCAATCTGACCCAACTGGTATCTGAAATGAGTAAATATAGAGCAAGGCTCTCCACCTCAGAGTTTCAAACACTTGCAGTAACACATACGACATTACTGTTGCAGTAAAATCCTTGACTATTATTCTCCAAACGACACTGCAAGTCTACTCCCCATGTACGCAGATCAGCTGGTAGCTTTTTGGATGAATGCGCCATTGTTTTTTTTTTTAGCTTTCTATAAAAAATTGTTCATTTCAAAATTGAGAAAATGGGGATTTTTCTCCAACTTATATTTAGTCCATCCCTGAAAGTAAAAGCATAGATATAACCCTTTTGCACAACTTCATGTCCATCAGAGGGCCTAAACATTGGTGCTGGAAACACTGGCCAAGCACATGACCCACCAACCTGATTAACTCCATCGTCCTCATCCACCATAACCCAAACCTCCTCACCTATCTGAACCATCCTGGCTCCATATTGTTTTAGCCTATCCCTCTCTACTAGTTGGTCTGGAAAGAAACTGATTAGCCTGCATGTGCAGATGGGATTTGGATTAGCCAATACAGTCCATTGCCATAGTTTCACACCTAACCAATTAGACCAAGTCAGTATCAGAAAATGCCCACTAAGCGATGCCACTGCGAATCCTTCTGCCTCCTCTGGCACAAATGACCTTACAAACAACCAGGAGTTGGAGCTGGGGCTGTAAATCTCAGCTGAGTGCTTCATATCTGCACTGCCACCCACCACATAGAAACTATGCTTGTAAGCAAGACCGGTTGCATAGGCTCGGAAATTTTGCATGTTTGGCAGTGTTTGCCACTCCCATGTCTTGAGGTTCAACCGCTCTGCTGAGTTCAGATAAGTTGAAGGTTCAGAATCTGTATGTGATAGAGTTTCACAGGGTAAGGGAAGTGTTTCTCTTTAGTAGTCTGAAAGAGAAAGTGAATAAAATTGAACAAGTGGCTGTTGATCAATGAAGATCATCTTAATATCTTAAAGTGTGTAAAATCTCTACAAAAGTGTGTCAGCAATCTTATCTTAATCTCTTGAGCAGAATCGGTGCACCATGTTTTCAAATTATAAACTTTTATGGAGAAAAATCTTTTTTACGTTTCCTTCAAGTATTATGAAAAGCTTTACAAAAGCCTATAAAGAGTTTGATCGAAATACAAAACAGAACAATAGCATGGTTGCTCATATGTGAGTTTACACGATGCCATAAATCATTTTCATGAGCATCCACACAGAATACATGAAAGAAAGAAAGAAACGATTATAAATTTGGCATAAATTAGTCCACCGGTGAAAGATGCAATAGTTTTGTATCAGTGGAGATTGAAAATGTTAAGAAAAAGGAGTTGTAATTATGTTATGAAGTATATAATGTTATATCAGACAAAAAACAAAAATGCAAAACAAGAATACTCTAATCCGGCTAGCTTCCAGATATATCAAATTAAAAATGGATATGGTGGGCATTTGAAATTTTTTTACCGATTGACAGAGAAATAGTTCAAGACTCTTGACTAAATTTCAAGCTTGACTTTGATACATATATACTCAGATTTAAGGTTTGGTATTCTGTCCCATTGGATGAAATCGCAAGTTCACAACACATAGAATCTCACATATAAAAATGCTATAAAATTAACCAACCAAGAAAAAAAAAAAAGAATATGATCCTCTATTGTGCGCAAGAAAGCATCGAAAGAGATCGATAACCATTGGTTTACAAATAATTGAAAAGAAAAAGACAACAAAAAGAAAAATGAAGAAATTAATTATACAGGACTTACAAGACGGATTGGGATTGCGATTGCCCTTAAACCCTCCGGCAACGTAAAGCCAGCCATCGACAATCGCACAAGCCGAAGAGCTCAGGTTCCGATCCCTGCAATGCATTTCGGGAACATCATGAAGGGAATTGGCGCTGCGCGAATACGTACAGAGAACAGTACGGGTCTCCGGCGCCGACACGGCGGAGGGTACCAATTTGGCGCACAGGAATTGCTCCGGCAAGACCGCCATCACTTGGATTCTGAACAGCGATGGAGACCGAGGGATTGCCACCGAATGGAACTGGGTTGGGCTGCAAACGTACGCAAACCATTCCCATGAAGAATATAATAATGAATCTTTTTCTTGTTGTTGTTGTTCTCGCTGGGGGTTTTGGGAACCAATTTTAGGAGTGTGGTTGTGGTCTATTTTGTGATGGGTGAGAGAGTGATTTGGGAATTGGACGATGCAGATTTCAGTAAAAAGTCCATCGTCGGAAACGGGAAAGATGGAGTTCGTGGAAAATTGAATGGGTTGGGTGGTCTTTGAAGCTGAAGAAGGTGTTCTGCTGAGGTACCACATCAGGGTTTGCAGGGTTGGCCTGAGGCTTTTTCGGTTTGTGCTTTGTGCTTTGTGCTGTGAGCGTGAGAGAAGCAGAGATTGACTTTGGAATTTGGAGAGAGATTATAGGATTAGAAATTGGACTGTTTGTTGGTATTTTTGGATGCTTTTAGCTTTTATACGTGATCTTTTCAGCTCTTTCTTTATTTATACTAGTGTATCAGAACCGCTGTTAAGCCACGGGAAGTAATCTAGTGGAACCCGCATGCACACAATTATGTGAAAACACAATGTTAAACCAGAAAAAACAGAAAAAATAAAAATAAAAATAAAAAAGTAAATAAATAAACAAGGCTATGTTTGTTTGGTAGATTGGATTAGAAAATGAAATGGAATACATGTTCTTTTATTTTTGTGTTTGGTTGAAAATTTTGATAAAAAAATGACATTTCTTTAATAAAAAATTTATTAAAATTTTAATATTAAAAATAATATAAAATTAAATATTTCCAATTAAAAAAATACCAATGGCAACAAATGTAAAAACTCATTTTTGATAAAGTTTATCTATTCTTAAAGATTAGCAATTTAATTAAAAAACATTATTTAGATTTTTAAAATTATTTTAATTGGAAATATTTAATTATATTTTACTTTTTAATACCAAAATTAAAAATTAAACTAATCATTTAATGTGTATATAGCATATAAATTTTATTGCTGATATATCATCAAGAACATTGATAAATAATATATTTTTTTTAAATATACATATTGATAAATATTATCAATATGTATGAATGTGAAAAAATAATAATTCTAATTTAGTCTTTAAAAACCGATCAATTTTTTTTATCGTATTTTTCTCTTTTTCTTCTTATCTATCATCGCTTTTGGATATATATATTATCTATATCATCGCCTTCATCTATGTTATTTATTTATTCTGTATAATTGCCTTTATCCTTTTCTCATTTTTTTACCTAATTGTGTATCATCGCCTTCATAAGTTTCTTCTCCTGGTCTTTTTATTTTATTAATATTTCTTCTATGCTAGTTTCAAAATCAACAAAAGATCTTAGATGTCGGGTGGAAAAAGTTTGATAAAGGTAGGACTTTGATTGATTATAACTTCAAGAAAAATACTCTACAAAGATGGGTTAATAGTTTTAATTTAAATTTTGGGATTGAAAGATATAGCTCATATTGAAATTTGGAGTTTTTTTTTTTTTTTGACAATAATAAACAAAGATGAAAATATTTCATCCATATTAAAGTTTAAATTTAAAATTTAAAAATGTATCCTCAGTGATTTTTTTTCACCCAGATCAAAATTTAAATTCAAGATTTAAAAATGCATCTTCAGTAATTTTATGACTGAATCAAAGTTACAAATATTTTAAAAAGTTGAAGAGACTTGGCTTTTACAAGAATCAATTTAGTTCGCTGCAAAAATAATAAATTTAGTATTTGGGAATAACTTCTTGGGTCAGTTTCGATACAAGATTCAGCTCGTATAGCCTTTAGGTTCGAGTTGCCTGCTTCAGATCTCCTAGTTCCTGAGGGCTTAGTTGTCCCTCCTCTGGAGTCGGCTCCTTCAGTTCATGGTTCGAGTTCACCTCATGCAGCACCCTGATTGCAAGTTTATGCTTTTTTGCTTACTTTTTGTAAATCATATTTAGGATTTATTTTGGCATGTTAAGGTCTATTTTACTTTGTAACTAAACACATATTGTAGTAGTTTGTGTTATTTGCAAACAAACATTTCTATTGCCATACTGTTTGTTGTAATTGTATGCTTTATCACTTTTGTTTTATTTTTAATATAAAAACTAAGCTTGAATATGTTTTGAAACTGAGATCGAAATGAACATGTTTAAGTGTGCCCTATACCTTATTGCCTTTACTCTTTCTTGTTTCTTGCTTGGGAAACTTAGAAGAGTCATTATATACTGGGTGGCACTTGGTTGTTCAGCTCATCTCAGGGAGCATACGGCTCCTAGTCGAATATGAGCCTAGCTCAGGGAGAGCTTATCTCCTGCGGAGCTCAGCCCCTAGTCGAATATGAGCCTAGCTCAACTCAAAGAGCATCCAGCTCCTAATCGAATCTGAGCCCAGCTCAGGGAGCATTCAATATACTTATGTTTTTAGAAATGAAAGTTACACGCTTTTTGTAAAAAGAAATTTTATTTCATTGATAAACATATAGTGCTTACAAATCAAATTTTTTTACATTAGTTATTGAAAGTAAATTTTCAAATGCTCTGCATTCCAAAGGTGAGTGAGCATATCCTCGTATGCTCTTTCCAATTGGTATGTCTCAAGTCGGAGTACTTTTTTCACTTTGTACGGGCCTTCCTAAGTTGGCCCCATCACTCCAACCCCATGCTCTTTTGTGACATTCCTCAAAACTAGGTCACTAGGTTGGAATGTCTTTTGTTTGACCCTTGAATTATAATATCTGACTAATTGTTGTTGATAGGCGGTTGCACGCATATGGGCTAGATCCTTTTTCTCCTTAATCAGATCTAGGTTGAGCTGCATTTGTTCTTCATTATTTTCAGCTTATAAATTTTCAGTTCGAAAGTTGGGTATCCCTATCTCTATTGGAATGATGGCCTTAGCTTTAAAGGCCAAAGAAAAAGGCATTTCTCCTATTCTAGTTCTCAAAGTAGTCTAGTAAGCCCAAAAGACCTCGGAGAGCTCATCAACCCAAGCCCTCTTATGCTTGTCCAGCCTTGTCTTTAAGTTGTTTTTGATGATCTTGTTGGCAGTTTCGACTTGGCCATTGGCTTGCGGGTGGAAAAAAGAAGAGAATATTGCCTTGATTCCTAGTTTTGAGCACATATCCCTATAGTTCTTATTATCGAATTGTCTTCCATTGTCTGTGACAATGGTGTGAGGTATTCCAACCTGACAGATAATCGATTTCCAAATAAAACTTGAAGTTTTGGTTTCAGTGATCGCTGACAGGGGCTCAGCTTCTACCCACTTGGTAAAATAATTGATGGCCATTATTCCGTATTTCACCTTGCCTCATCTTGTCGGAAGTGGACCAATGAGGTCGACTCCCCACTAAGCAAACGACCATGGGCTTACGATGGAGGTAAGCTATTCATGTGGTTTTCTTTGCACATTTGCAAACCTCTGGCAGGGGTCACATTTTCTCAAACATTCTCGCATCTCCATGCACAGTGGGCCAGTAATACCTTTGGTGAATTATTTTGTGTGCCAATGAATGACCTCATGCATGATTCCCACATACTCTTTCATGGACTTCTCTCAAGACATAATCTGCTTCCTCTTCTCCCAGACATCTCAAATAGGGCAATGATAAGCCTTTCTTGTACAATACTCCATTAATTAGGGAGTAGTATGGTGCCTTGTACTTTAACCTCCTGGTTTATAGCTTGTCCTCAGGCAAGGTACCGTCTATGAATAATTTGATGATAGTGTCTCTCCAGCGTAGCCTTTCTTTAATTGGATTTACTTCTTGCTTTTTTTTTAAAATGCTAGGTTGCTTCAAGGTTTTCACAGGTATCGTGAATACAAGCTCCGATTCAGTAGCCGATGTTAATTTGGCGAGTGAATCGGCATTTGAGTTTTTAGCCCTCAGTATTTAAGTGATATAGTATTCTTCAAGTTCCTTTAACAACTCCCTGACTACCTCCAGGTAGCTAATCATGCTTGCTTCTTTCGCCTAGTACTCTGAATTGATCTGCTTCACCACTAGTTGAGAATCGTTGTAGATGGGCAACCTCTGAGCCCCCATTGATTTTGCCATCGTAAGTCCTGTGATTAATGCCTCATACTCTACTTCATTATTTGATGCCTTAAACCCGAGTCTGAGCGTGTACTCCAATTTAACATGATCGAGTGTCGGCATGGTCAAGATGAATTCTACTTCGCTCCTTTGCTCATTGGATGATTCATCTGCATGCAAAGTCCAGATTGAGGTCTGTTGAGCACTACTTGTTTCACTACTGATATATGGGATGACGACCTTTCTTTCCTCCAAGACAATGAACTCAGCAATAAAATCAACTACTGCTTGAGTTTTTATTACTGTGCGGGGTTTATACAATATCTCGTACTGCCCCAGCTCGATGGACCGCTTAATTAGCCTTCCAGATGACTTTGGATTTTGAAGCACATGTCTCAAAGGGTAATTGGTGGGTACTGTAACTGAGTGTGCTTGAAAGTAAGGTTTCAGCTTCCTCAAAGACATGACTATTGTGAGGGCCAATTTTTCGGTGCTCGGGTACCTCGTCTCCACTTGCACCATAGCTTTGCTGACATAGTAAACTGGAAGCTAGGTTGTCCCTTCTCCTCATATAAGGGCTACACTCACTGCCGTTTCTGATACAGCTAGGTATAAGAGCAATGTCTCTCTGCAAACAGGCTTAGACAATAGCGGTGTTGTGCTTAGGTATCTCCTGAGTTGGATGAAGGCCTCTTCATATTCTTCGGTCCATATGAAATCCTTATCGCCTCTGAGGATTTTGAATAATAGCAAACACTTGTTGGTAGCTATTAAAATGAACTGATTGAAGGCTATTATCTTTCCTATGAGCCTCTAGACGTCCTTCACTTTCCGAGGGGATGTCATCTACATAATTGCTTTGATTTTGTCGGGGTTGGCCTCGATCCCTCGTTTATTCACCATGAAGCCCAAAAACTTCCCTGAAAATACTCTAAAATCACATTTCGCAGGGTTAAGGATCATTTTGTGCCTTCTTAAGATATCAAACATTTCATCCAGGTGGTTCAGATGCTTGGCTGTCTTGACGCTTTTCACGAACATGTCATCCACATACACCTCCATCGTCTTCCTGATTCGTTTTGCGATATTGGATCGGGTTGATATCAATGTCACACGATAAGACACGATAAAAAGGGGGTTGGAACATATTAGAATACGTTAACACGATATATCACGATAAAATACGATAATAAAAATAATAATTTAATTATTTCTTTATAGCTAACTTTTTACATTAATTTTTTACTTTTTTAGGAAACTATGAAATCCATATTTTATTAATTGGAAAGTGATAACTTTTATATATATTAATATTTTGTTTTAGATTCTATTTTTTTTTCTGTTACTAATATTGGATGTACAATTTTAGTTTGGTTTATAATATTTTGAATATTTTTAAATTGACAATTGTTAATGCATATTTCATTTTTTAGCTACGATAAATATTTAATATAACTTTAATTCATAATATTTTACATATTTTGAGTTCACAGTTATTAATTATGTTGAATTTTAGTATGCCAATATTTTTTTTTAAAATGTTTAGCATATCATTTGAATATGTATTAAGTCAAGTTAAAAGATAAAACAAATATATTTAGACCTAGTAGACATGAATTAAACACAACGCGAACACGGTTCATCACGAATGCTTGACGGGTTGGGTTCTGGTGAAATTTTTTTGACACGAACACGAAATGACACAACATGAATATGGTTCAACACGACATGTTGCTAGGCCTATATGAACCCATCATATATATACCGGACATGTAAGCTAACCATTAAATTCTCGATGAAAAACCACATATATATATGTGAAACTAAAGCAAAATGTCAACAACTTTAATTATACAACAAAACTATTACTCTAATAATTATTTTCCTCATATTACCTTTAGTATTATTAATATTATTATCAAAACATATTTAACAATATTTTAACTAATCTAGTTCCTACACAAAACATAATTAACTCTAATAACTTTATTAAACACCATTTAAGTTTTAAGGTGTTACAAATTTTACCCCCTTAAAAAAATTTCATCCTCGAAATTAAGAAATGCTTAAAATGATGGAGGTAACGTGCTATCATTTGATCCTCCCATTCCCATAATGCGTCTTTTACTCCATTGTTATTCTAAAGTACCTTCACCGACAATATTTTATTGGCTCTCAAGACTTAGTCTTTGATATCCAAGATTTGTATATGTTATTCTTCATAAGTCAAACCATTATTAATCCCTACCAAGACATGAGACGAATTTGCTACATATTTTCATAACATTAATACATGAAAACATGATGAATCCTTTCTAATTCCAGAGGAAGTAATAGTTTATAACAAGTACTCCAAATCGCTTTTATATATATCGAAAGGTCCATTAAATTTAGTACTTATCTTTTTATGCTTCATAAATTGAAATACACCACTTCACGGAGAAACATGGAAGAACACAATCACCTATTTTGAATTTCAAATCTCATCTTCTATTATCTGCATATCTCTTTTGTCGACTTTGAACAAAATTGGTGCACCTCAAGATGAGACACTAGGTTTGATAAATCCTTTGTCTATAGTTTTCTGATATTGATATTTAACTCTCTCAGCTCCACTAGAACCATTCTTTATGATGTCGTAGATACTGTAAACTCTACTTTTCTATATAGAGGTGAACCTAGGTAATTCCTCAAGAATAAATATATGGAAAGTCTATTCTTATTGGTATTTTATCTAATTCTTCACTACCTTCTCTAGTATCAAACACATGAGTAAGATTTGCTTGACATCATATCCTCATCAATTTCATTGTACTCATGGAAAAAATTACACTTTGGAGCATTATTGTATACTCTCTTTTAAATGCTACTTCATGTTTCATGAGTTTCTTGAATACAACTCTTTTCATAAAATAATCCACTCCTCAATTAATAAATATGATGTAGATATTATATCCAATACAGCAACCCAAACAATAAATAAGTAAAAATTAAAACTGAGAATATCTAATTACTCATTCTCACAACTTTTTAAACTTCCATATTTAAAAATCCATATTCTTTGTGGATTCTCTAATACTCAAAGTACCAACCAACCTAGTACATTTCTAACTTCCATTAGCTCAATTTTTATTTATTTATTTATTTATTTTATAATTCTACACTAACTCTAATTAAAGATACTATTTTACCAATTTTTAACTTATAAATTTTAGTTACTCTTAGATTAAATTTTAAAACTAAGGCAAAATTTTTAAGAACTTTAACTATACAACAAAACTATTACTCTAATAATTATTTTTCTCATATTACCTTTAGTATTATTAATATTATTATCAAAACATAATTAACAATATCTTAACTAATTTAGTCCCTACACAAAACATAATTAACTCTAATAACCTTATTAAACACCATTTAAGTTTTAGGGTGTTACATTTCCTCTGCAGAGATATATATTTGGGCCTTTACTAGCATCTTTGAGAATACCCAAGGTGGATTTTTGGCTACTGTCCTTATAAAATCCTCATCCTGCACTCCATCTTGAATAGCTTGCATGGCGAGGTCATCAGTGCAGCCCTCTATCTGCAATATCATATCCGTAAACATCTGGACGTAAGCCTTCAAGGACTCACTTTCTCTTTGAACTACAGACGACAAATGGGAAGAAGACTTTTTCATTGGCCTGGCCCCTATGAATTGTGCCATGAAAGTGCTCTCCAACTGGCTAAAAGAATTGACTGAGCCAAGGCATAAGCTAGTGAACCAAGTCCAAGCCACTCCTCTAAAAGTTAAAGGAAAAGCCAGGCACATGATGGCATCTCCGGCTACTTTGAATTCTATCCAGACTTTGTAAGCCCCCAAATGCTCCTCTGGGTTGGTCTTTCTCTCGTACCTTTCCACGTTCGGTACTTTAAAGTCCATCGGGAGGACAGCCCGACGTATTTTAACCCGAAAGGTAAGGTTGCTTGTCTTGGTCCAGGGGTATAAGCATAAGATTGTGGTTGTAAAGCTTGATATCCTTATGGCGCTTGATATTGATACTGGCTGCAAAGCCTTAGCTCCTCTCGTACTCGCCTTCGGGCACTTAAGGAAGCTCTAAGATTGCTGAGATCCAAGCCATTGTTTGGTGAGGAGAAAGCATCACTCACTGACCCTATCTGGGAGTTGCCTCGCTCATCTCTCGGCTGCTGGCGTGCCGAGGACGGATAGTTCTTGTCTCTCTTGGGGGTGGCCTTAGGTACACCTTTGATGGCCCAGACCTTCCTTGGTTGTGTTGATATTGGAACCTGACCTGAATTTCCAGCTCATCCTTCTGTACTCCCCCATCTCCACAGGTTCGAGAGTCAACATGGGCGCGTGGAGAATCTACGGGAGTTGGACTCCTCATGGTTTTAGAATTTGGCTCACGGTGGGTCTGATGATTATGCTCAAGCAAATTGAGGATCTAGTCCATCCGGTTCTCTAGGTCGGATATTCGGGCTCGCTCCGAGCATGGGGCCACCGGTCTTACACTCTGTCTCTAGGCTGGAGGTGGTTGCTGTAAAGGTAGTGCTGTCGGTTCTGCTGCTGGGGTTGAATTTTCTCGGTTCGGGACAGAGCTGGTTGCCATTGGTGACTTGCCCCTAGCTCCTCTATTGGACGATTTAGCTCTGTCCAGCATGCCCTGTTGCTCCAGGTCGGTATTTAGCATTTTATTTAGGCTCAGCTCCAGTGAAATTTGGCTATAAGGTGGTGGGTTGGAACTGGGCAATTTCTTCAGGTGCTGCGGCATTGTTCAATAGTATTTTCTAAAATTTCAAGTCCAGGTCCGTCTGGAGTTGAACTGAGGTGGCTTGTCCAGGGACTGAATTTCGACTCATGTTTTTTTTTTCTTTTTTTCTTCTTTTTTCTTTTCTTTTATTTCTTTCTCTTTTCTTTTCCTTTCAGAAAACAAAACCAAACAACATTGTAAACATCCAGCCAACTAAAATAAGGTAGACTCAAAGTTAAAAACAAAATAAATGATATAAACTCAAATGAAATCTAGGAAGGAAAATGAATGAAACCAAATGGAGGGGAAAAAATCAATATTCGGCTAAAGGAAGACAACAATATTCAGCCAAATAATCAATGAATCCAGAACAACAACCATAGTGAAAACAAAGAAACCAAGAGCAAAATGGAAATTGGAAAAAGGAAAAAGAAAAAGGAAATAAGGAAATAACAAAACTGGTTCGTGAAGAAAATGGAAAAACCTCACAAATTGAGGACAACCACAAACATAAAATAAAAAGAAAATCGTGATTTCCACAGACGGCTCCAATATGTTGTAACGATTTTTGGATGTTTGTCTTCGTTCCACGAATTGAGTACTTTGGACCTGCAAGATGGAAAGAACAACCGGTTAGAGGGACGCCGGCAAGGTGGCTGACGTTTCCTCTCCGATGCTAAAGTCAGTGAGCTTTCTCATGTTTAACGAAAAATAGCTAAAAGTGGAAATGGAAAAGGAAGAAATAATTTTTGGTCTCTCTGTATTTTTCTCAAACTTGAAGACAATGAATAGTGATTTTTCCTTCAATAGCTTAGTCAAAATTTGGTCAAAATAGGTTTCAAAGTTATAAAAATAGACAGAGAAAAAGAGAGAGGGAAAAAGAGAGGGAAGTGTTAGTGGCTGCTTTGGGCTGTGTGTTTTTTTTTATTAGCCTTTAGGTTTGTACATCATTTTTTTATATATCATGATAATCAATGGCTATGATTATCATAGGTAAACTTTAGTTCAGAGATGAGTGACAAGGAGCACATTCTTTATTTGTTTTGGGCATTATAGAATTTAATTGTCTGGGCTACCACATTATTTACACATTTAATAGCTTTAATCTAATTTGAAAAATTATGCTTATAACTGATAAAAATTTCCATAACAAATATATTCCTAAACTTATCTAATAATAAAATCACTAACAATATATTTTAAAATTCAAAGTTTAAATATCAGATAAAAATTATCCCTCCCCATATTATAATAAATAAATAAAAAAGGATGTTTGTAACATTATTCATTAAGTTAGGGTATTGATACTATTTAATCGCATTAATGCCAGTGTAATAAAAAAAAAAGAGAGGTCTGTATCATTAACTAAGGTTATTTTCTAAAAAAATAATAAAACCTCGCATATGAAATTACTAAGAAGCAGAGGATTTATGTGAAAAAGAAAAGTTAAACTAGAGAAGGTGTTTGTACACTTTACCCAAATTTGGAAGTGGCACAAAAAAATTTAATTTTTAGTATACGTACAAAAGCAAATGTCCATGGTGTAGCATCTTCAACTCCAATTTCACAAATAAAAACAGCCTTGAGCCCATTGAAAGTTAGATGATCAGAGCATCTCCAATGTATTTTTAAAAATTTTAATTTTTTTATTTTAAAGAGTAATCAAATATTTTGGTACTCTAATGGGCTCTCTAAAATGAAAAATTAAAATAGAGAATGAAACTTGACTCTCTACATTTGGAGAGTCAAACTCACTTTTTATATATAACTTTTAATGCATTTTATTTATTATTGTGTAATTTTCAATACACAATTATAATTATATGTAATTTTATATATATTTTTTATACATATAAAATTACTTTGTTGGTTATATATTTTATATATTCATGCTATGCATTAATTATTGATTAGAAAATGAAAAATAAAAAGTGTGATAAATAGTACTATTAGAGTTGAATAAAAAATCACACTATTTATTTTATAAAATTATTAAGGATGCTATTTATTTTAAAGATTATGATATGTAAAATAAAAAACTTCATTGGAGATAAAAGTGGACAAAAAACCGAACCAAACCGTTACTTTTGGTTCGGTTTGGTTTGGTTTATATAACAAAATGATTTGGATTGGTTTAGTATATAACTAAACCGTTATTAGCGGTTTGATTTGCGGTTTGGATAGTTTTTAGACCAAACCAACTTAAACCGCACATTAATATATAATATATTTATAATATTTTTTATTATTAATATATATTTAATATTTTTTATTATGAATATTATTAATTTAATAGATATTACTGATAGTTTTACTTTTAATTTTAATATATTTTTTTATTTGATTTTTTTGATCAATGTTTGAATTGTAAAATGTAATACTTTATTTAGGATGTTTGAGATATTTAATATATTTTATGTTTTTTTATTTATGTCTGGGATGTTTATAATTTTCATTTTAAATTGTAATATTTTGTTTAGGATGTTTGATGAATTTTATATTTTTCTTCTTATATTTGATATGTTTACAATTTTCATTTTGGACTATAAAATTAAATGTCGTAGTCCAAACCGCTAAATCAAACCGTTTTTAAACGGTTTGGTTTGGTTTAGTTTGAATGGTTCTAAGAGTTTGATTTGGTTTGTCATTAAACTAAACCACAAATTACAGTTTAGACTGAACTTTTATAAAAAACCGAACTAAACCGGATCGTGCTCAATTGGAGATGCTCCCAGGACCATTGAACTAAGGTACTAATGCGACACCGTTTCAACTCACCGTGTGTAATTTTGCAGCGCTAGGGTTTATCCTCACTATAAACTATAAATTGAAGAACTTGCCTAGAGAGGTCATAAATTCAAAAACCCTTTTTCTTTCCAACTCACTGAAAGAAAGTGATCAAGGAACAGAGCTCCGATCGACCATGGACAAGAGCATGCTAGGAGATCTGGATAATCTTCCAGAAGAAGATAAGGTCAGAATGTCCACCATGATCGACCAGCTCCAGATCCGCGACAGGTGCGATATTATTTCACTCTTTAATTGTCTTGTGGGGATATAAAAGCCTCCGTTTTGCGCCAATATCATCGAAGAAAAAGATGAAAAACTGAATTTTTCCATAGAAAATGCAAAGGTGTTACTGCGACTATAATAACGGTTTAATTGGATTTTCATATGGGTTTTCCGGGCCGAACAAAAATGAAAAGGGACAGCTTGGGTTTTGGAGATTGTTTTCCTTTGGTGGGATTGTTCCTTAAAAGCAATGTAAATGTGTTTGCAGAATTAGGAATTATTATAATTTAATTTGTTTGGAATTATGTTTGTTTGAGTCTGACAAGGACCAAAGTGCTAAATAAGAAGATTCCGCAATTTGAAGGAGATTACGAGCATAAAATCTATGGCTTCGTGTCCATGTCTGAATAGTACGTCGCATGATTTGTCTGATGAGTGTGACACGCTTATGTGAAGCCAGAGAAATGTTCTCCTTAAAACCAGTGCCGCTTATATGTTGCATCTGGACGTTTTGGGAACAACATCTTTGTATCAGTGGTAATGCTTGGGTGTTGGAGTTTGATAAAATTATTTATTAGCAAATAGGATTGAGACGAAAACGAGGAACGTGTCAAGTTGGTTATGTTAAATCGAACAAGCATCAATTATGGTGCTTGTGTTTGCATTTACCACTTTCAATGTTTTAATTCTTCTGCAAAGTAGCTGAATATAGCCTTAAATTAGCTCAGATAAATTGCAAATGCATGCTAATCTCTGGCTCTTTAACCGAGCTTCTAATTAAAATTATTTTCTTGCAGTTTAAGAATGTATAATTCACTCGTTGAGAGATGCTTCAACGACTGTGTGGACACTTTTAAGCATAAGTCTCTGCAAAAACAAGAGGAGACCTGTGTTCGGCGATGTGCTGAGAAGTTCCTAAAGCATTCCATGCGAGTAGGGATGAGATTTGCTGAGCTTAATCAAGGAGCAGCCACTCAAGATTGAAAACCAAAGCTAAGGTGGAGAGAAACTTATTGGTTTTCATGTTCATGCATTTGTGGATAAGATCTCTGGTAAAGAGATACTTAGCTGTTCTAAATTTCATGCAAGTTCCCAGCCCTTGTGCTCCTGAATTGTAATGAATAATTTGGATTGCATTGTTTTTAGCAACTTAAGGTTTCTTTTTACCTGCATGGCCAATGCTATTGTATCATTTATAATGTCATCCAATCCATCTAATTGTGCGAGAATAGAAAAGAAACTAACAGCCTGTGGAAGCTACAAAAATGAGATGAACTTTCAGTAAAAAAAATATTTTAAACCACTTCTTTGTTGCAAAATTTAATGGTGCTAGGTATGCTTCTTTTACCAGCTTTAGCATTCAATGTAGTAGAATTTTTATGCTTCATAGAAAAAAGTATCAATGCTTGCAATAAAAGTTTCCAGCACTTTTAACCTCAACATTTACTCCAACCAGTCAGCGGATGTAAAACAACGTATTACCAAAGTGGATTTCAGCATTAGACAGAAAGTGTGTTAATATCATGCTCCCAGATATATGTGTGCATCAATCACCATGGCGAAAGCAATATCTTAACCTATAGGTCAAAGTCTAACAATTATAATAAAACGCATAAAAAACCAATATTAGGAAAATTAGGAACAAATAACAAGTTGAAATCATATAATCAGAGCATAATGTATCACCCAACAATCAACCAATTGACAGAAGCAATACATAAGCTTTATGAAGAAGGCTAAACTTTATGAAGTGTTTCATTAAGAGATTAAAAAGAATTAAGAGATTAAAAAGAATCAGACTTGAAAAAAAAAAATATATATATATATAGCCCAAGATGATATGATATATGGATTAAAGCAGTTTAAAATTTTATTCAACATCTGCAAAGAGGTAACGATATATTCACCCCCTGATGCTGAATTCAAGTAAGACAGCATCTCCGAGCGAACAAAAAGAACTATAGTACAGGTTACAATGACAAATAGTCCCATGATAAATGAGCTTAACAGCAATTCGATAGATAACAAGCTTGATATCTTTACTCAAAATACTCTATTCATCATCCTCGTGATGGGGTTTCCAGCTCTTCTTCTCAGACCGCTTCTTTCCCCTACCAGCTCGGGGATCATCGGAGCCGCTTTTATCATAATCAGACAGTGATACTGCCCTATTGCTCTTCCGCTTCTGGTGTCTATCAGAATCCTCAGATGCATCAAATTCAGAATCATCTGAATAACAAAGACTTCTCCTCCTCCCCTTCTCCTTTCTACTCTTCCTATGCCTTCGACGACGATCGTCACTTTCCTCATCTGAGGATTCGTCCCTCTTCCTCTGCTTTTCCTTCCTTTTTTCTCTCCTATCATCATCAGAACTATCGGAGTCATCACTTTCTCTCTTCTGACTCCTCCTCTTCTTAGACCTTCCTCTCTTCTTCCTCTTTATAGAATCGGTATCTTCATCATAATCCGAGTCATTCTTCTTGGATGACATGATCTTTGTAGCAACCTTTCTCCCATTTCTTTCCACGATAATCCACTCAACCTCAGAGTCATAATCTGAGTCTGAACTGTCCTCTTCCTCCTCTGAGCTCTCAACAGCACTTGTCCCATTCACCTTATCTGCAATCCTCTTCAACTTATTCAACTCAGATAATACATCAGCCTCAATAGCTGCTGGGTCTTTCTCCTTATTATTATCCTTAATGCTTAAAAAGTTCCTGCATTGAAAGCTAAGGTGCCCAACACGGCCACACTTCTTGCATGAACCTCGAGCCTCATCAGCATTGGAACCAGTTATACGTGCAAGTGCAAGGAGGCCCTTGAAGCTTGCATATGCATTCTCACCCTCTGGTTCAGAGTTTGATGCCCTTTTTGTTGCGAAGAGTTCTTATCATCATCCTTGTTAGGTGCATATGGATCATACCCAATTGTACTATGCTATATACCGTGTGTTTGGAGGGCAGCACTACTATGCACCCTATTGTTCGCAGGCATGCGAACCCTTCCTGCTGTAGCCGGCCTCCTGAATTTTGGAGATCAGATCAAAGCAAGAAATAAACTGATTCCAACTTTTTTTTATTTTTTATTTATTTTTTATATACATATTTAAAAAATACATAAAAAAATCAAGTAATATAAGTGACTAATAGAATTGTCAACTCATGCCAATAGTATGGAAATATGCATGGGAAAAAGCAATTGAGGATAGAAAAACAAAATGGCTTTGCTAAAGAGCTATGACCGAAAAGTCTCCTTTCCTCTTGAATAAAAGTGATTAATACGGTAGAAATAGTGGCAAAAACAGAAAACTAAATAAAGAAAGATAGCAAGCGTCAATTCAAGAAGCAAATTTCTTTTGAAAATTTTAAGCATGAAGCTTTTACCTTCATTCTTATATCAGGAGTATAGAAATTTATGAGCTAAACTTCACACATCATAAAAGTATAAAATATAAATTGAAGAATTTATAACAATGTGATGAAGTTGGACCACTCAGCCAGAGAATCTAGAAGCAAGTTCATCATCATCGATGATATTTCTTTTTCCTACTTACATTTGGGAGGGAATAATAATGAATGCTGCTCTACCCATTCTCTAGGCCAATCTTAAATAATCTGAACTTTCAATATCAGTCCAAAGAATCCAACAACTAGCTCACCTCTCAAAAACAAAAACGACAAACACAATCTTCAATCAGTAAACCAGAGAAGAAATCGTAGAACACAAATACACAAGTATCTAGGAGCTCAACTCTATTTATATTACAAAGATCAAGAACACGCATCAGACCAAAGATAGTCTTTGAAACAACTCCATATATTATCAGAATTTTAGTCTCCAATTCGATCCTGGATGAACAGAGATTAATACTTTACCAATCAAGATTTGTTCACAGGCAAACAAAAACGATTTTATTTATATACCATATTATATTATCACAATCTTTCAGTCCACTCTAAATCCCTATTCAAGAGAAAATAAATAAAAAATATCAGCAGGAAAAAAACAAGAAAAAAGAAAAAGGAATCAACTATGTTCCCCAAAAACCACAATTGGCTAATCGAATTCAACCCACCCGTTCCACCTCTTTCCCACCCAAAAAAATGAAAAGCCGGCATCACAACCTTTTCCAGAAAACCACATTCCAGAATCCCAAAATAAAAACCACATTCCCACTCACTTGAGGAAAAAAAAAATTACGTTTGAAACATATACCCAAACAAATTTCAGCGGGAAGTAAATAACAAGAGCAAACAACGATGTTTCCACTCTGGAAAAATCTAAACTATTGCTACCAAAACTCATAAACAAAAAAAACAAACTATGAAACCCTGTATTTGAAGTTAACAAATCTAGTCAAACAAATTAAAAAACAAACCTGAAATGATGGTTTGCTTCAAAACGGTTTTCGAATTACGACGGCAAAGACGGATAAGAGTGGGAATGGAGTCGCTGACGAAAAAAACCACGAGATTCAGTGGAAAGATATTTAAAAATATGAAAATATGAAAATCAATCCTAATAACAGATATATAAAAATAGAAAACCTTCACTCGGTAGTATTACCGGCAAGACGGCGAGAGCGTGGACAATGCTTCTCAATTATTCTAGGATGAGTTTGATGTCCCTTTTGATTCAAACGGTTTTCCTTTTCTTTTTTTGTTTAAAAAAAAAAATACAATGTTCGGGAAATTTAAATTTCTTCTAGAACTTTTAATTTGGTCCATTAAAGAAATATATAAATATAAATACATCTTTTATGCTACTTATGGTTACCAAAAAAAAAAGGTTCCGACTCTATACTTATGAAATATTAAATTAATTTCTTTGACATTATTTTCTTAGATTTTTGCTGAGCGATGGGGGCCAAAAGTCCATATAAAACCAAAAAGGCTATATCTAAATCCAGTCTTGAACAACCATAAATAAGCTATATCTAAATCCATTTTATTTTGTTTATTTTTTGTAATTATATGAATTTTTTTAGTGCATATTATTTAAATATTATAAGAAATTCTTTTAATACAACTTCATTCTCCTACTAAAGTTAAAAGCAATTAAAAAAATAGCTAACTAGTCTTATAATCATGTAATTCAGATAACTTCACTCCAACACACTAGTATAATGTAAAATCACGTTGATTATCTTATTCTTTATCAAACTTATTTTGCATAATGAATAAGAAAATCATATATACATATATATTTATCGAAATAAGAAAATCATATATGTATATGATTTGGTGCTTATATATTACTTAGTGACATTCATTTTAATAAAAGAAAAAAAATCATATATGTACTACTACCAGGTCTAGATGGAGGGTGGTGGAGTGAAGTTAACAAAAAAATCATATATATATATATATATATATATATTTAACAAAAAACAAAAAAAGATGGAGGGTGGTCATCGTTGGTAATTCAAAAAAAGTATGATTCGAAGAATGTTAACTGATGAGAGTAAATTAAAATGGGAACTATAGAAAAGCCTTGAGATTTTGGGTTCTACTGAAACTATAATAGTTTATTTATTAATTTTAAATATTTTGCAGACAAAGGAAAACTGAGATATAAAAAATGAGGTATGCTTCCATATTCCCTGATATAAAATTGCCTGATTATTCAAAAGAACGAGCCCATGAAGCAGTTTATAAGAATAAATCAAAGTTATTTTTGGATAATCCTCCACCTTATATTCTAAAGATCTCAAATCCTCAGCGATTTCAAAAGCAAAAATTAGATAAGTAGTTTTCTAAATATTTTGATATTTTTAAAACACTGCATATTAATATTCCTATTGCATGTCATTTGGAATAAAGCTATGCTAAATTTATAAAAAGAGATTCAAATAAAAGAAAGCTTGAGGAGTATAAGACAGTTGCCCTTGTCCATTTTGCAAAAGAGATTGCCACCTAAATTGAAGGATCTAGAAAAAATTTCTATTCCTTGTCTCATTTGTGAAATTTAATAATATTTTATGTGATCATAGAGCTTGCATTAATTTAATGTCATTTTATGTCATAGAAAGTTTAGGCTTGCAAAAATGAAACCTATTTCGATTTTTTGACAAATAGTGGATTATACCATACAAAAGCCTTCGGGGGATATTAGAGAATGTATTAGTTAAAATAGAATAGTTTTATTTTCCTATAAATTTTATAGTTTTGGATATAAATGAGTATGCTGATGTTCCTATAATTTTTTGTAGACCTTAGCCACTAGTTGTGCTTATAGATGTCCAAGAAAATAGTCAACACTTAAAGAGTAGGCAAGGAAGCGGTCACCTTTAGCATTTGTAAACCAACTCTCTATCCAAAAGATGAATGATGCAGTAAGATTGTAGTCAAAGATACTAAATTGGTTGATAAAAGAAAGAAAGCTAATAGGAAAAAAGTGGCATCTATTCTCAAAAGTTGTTATGGAGAGGGAGGAAATCAACAATTAGATCTGTACTAAATTCTAAATAAGAAAAAGTTAAGCTAGTGACTTTAAATAAGCTATTTTTGGGAGGCAACTGATAGGGTGCCTCCTATTCGCATTTATTTCCAGAGAAGACATAGGATGCCACGTTTGCCACTTCCCCCACTATCTTAATAATGGCTTTACCATTAATTTCGTAACTTCCACTTAATTCCTAAGACCAAATATGCACCCCCAATTGCAAAAGGATAGTAGTTTTGTGTGATTGTGAGGTCCTGCAACTGAATAGGCAATTGTTTGCACACTCAATTGTAATGTATGACATCTTCATTCCCAATTTGCACGCCAAAAGGAGAAATTTGCTGCATAGGTAACTCTAACTCCTCAACGATGTTATTAGCAATGAAATTGTGAGTAGAACCACTATCCACAAGGATTATCACCTGTCTCACGCCGATACTACCATAGAGCTTCATAGTGGTACCTAAAGTTTTGCCCATAATGGCATGAAGAGAAATTTCAGTCAAATTGGCTAAAATAGTGTCCTCTTCTTGTCTGAATTCTTCATTTTCTTTTGGAGTGGTGTCGCCATCTTGGAGCTCTAGCAGTGAGAACGAGGATGGCTTATAGCGGTGGCCGAGAAATTTTTTTTCATTGCAACAAAAACAGAGACCCTTCTGGAATCGAGATTGACGATTAGCATCCCAATTCCGTGGTTGGGTTGGTAGGGTGTTGCATGGAAGAGGTTGTTGTCTTGTTGGTGTCACAGCTATCTCACGTGGAGACCAAAGGGTGGAAAAACCAGGCCTACGGGTTGTAGCTGGATTGGGCTCTTTGGATGCACAAAATGGGCTGTTTTGGCTTCAAATTCAAGAGCTAAACTCATGACCTTATAAACAGTTCTCAGTTTGTGGATACGAACATCCACCTTCAAAGCTTCTTTTAATCCACTAAGAAATACACCCAAGAGGCAATCTTCTAGTCAATTCTAAAAGCGAGTAGCAGGCTTGGCGAATTCTTGACGATATTCCTGTATACTCCCCGTCTGTCGGATATTACAAGTGATACGGGCATCATAGTGCCATATTCTACCATTGGAGCAA